>CM059220.1:29728439-29883988 GCA_030347435.1 Clarias fuscus
AAAATCCTTGGTGAGCACATCAGTGAAGATCTTGCTGAAAGGACATTCTCAAGCACATTCTCAAGCACATTCTCATCTCATCCAAAAAATGGTTAGAACTGCTCGAAACCTCACACCTACAGTATTTCTGGAGGACCTTCATGGCATAAAACTGTGTAACGGTAAAGTTGTAGGAATATAAATATACAAAAGATATTCAACGGCGAATGTAAAACGTAACAACTAAAAGTCTAAAAGACTAAAAGTGTAATGCTAGCAAATTCAGCGAAGAATTCATGTTCAGATGGGAAAAGCAATTTGTGTTGATAGAATCCTGAACACTAACACTTCAACAAACACTAAGACAATCAGTTTCAAATATCAAATTATTGGCCTGCACTAAGCAAAGAAAACAACTAAGGAGAATCAATTTGGAACATTATTATCCCGGAGGATAGTCCTGAACCACCAACTTCAAGGAAGAAATATTGGCCAAAAATAAATGTTTTTAATAATAAATAAATAAATAAATAAAATAAATAAATACATACATACAGTGGTACTGCATCTGCTCTGGAGGCGAGTTCTTAAGGTGAAACATCGTATTGTCAAGCGCATTATCCCACCGGAAATAATGTAAATGCAGATAATCCGTTCCAGTAATATTACCACTATTACCAATTTCCAACACTATAATCATATTTTCGCATATAAAAACAATCAAACCATTTAGCGGTTCGTGTGCCGAGGTACCGCTGCACTGTATATACTGTAAATAAATGATCGGAGAATGATCACTTAAACGCTTGGTGAAGTTACATCATAGAAAAATCTATAACAGTAACCAGAGCTAAGTAAAAGCATTTCTATACACACACACACACACACACACACACACACACAATGCGATGAGAACTCACAGGACTGGGACTGAACAGCTGTGCGTCCGTAAGAAAACCACTTGTTAGCGAGACAGTCGGTTTATAGGGATCATAAAAATTGGACTTTGGAGTGAAGTGAGAAGGTCGTGTGGTCCGATGAGTCCAGATTGACCCTGTTCCATATTCCACGAGCGGCTCTGGAAGCAGCAGGAGTCATTTTCTCACATGAATTGGCCACCATATTGCGAGCCATAATCAAATGGAAATGCAGTCACGTGAAAAACATTCGAGTGTGCAACGTTGTTTTTTTCTTTCTGGCCAGGCGGTGCACTATGACACTGTAACACACAACACCGCTCTCTTAATATGCGCCACTAATGAACACATTAATAAACACTAAAACACACTAACAAATGCTGCCACACCCTAACACACACCTTTATTATAGTGTCTAATTCACAGTTCCAAACACCAACACACTGACGCGCACTAACCGGCCCTGTCTAACGTGAGCAGTGTGTTAACGAGCTGGTGAATCAGGTGTGTGTAATTAGGGGCAAATCTTCGGCTCTTATTAGGTGCTAAAGTGTTAAAGCTGCTAAGCGGGTCGCGTCCCAAATAAACGCCAAAGGATTTCCTGCCAGCGCTGCATGGATCATGGAGGATTTGGACGGATCCTCAGAGTGCGCACTTGAGCCGAGTGTGATTTTAACCTCAACCTGTCACGTCCCACCTGCGTACAAACACATGTGCGCGCACACACACACACACACACACAAACGTACCCTTTTGGTCTGTCTCTGTGTTACACACACACACACACACACACACACACACACACACACACACACTCTTCAGTATCTGTCTGTCTGTCTCACTCTGTACTCCCTGTAGTGAGCACAGCAGTGGTGTTAGCTAGATAAGCCACATCAAAGCTTTCACAGTACACACTCTCCGGCTGGGAACACATGCTGAGGCCAGGACACACACTCAGGCCAGGACACACACTCGGACTAGGGACACACACTCAGGCCAGGACACACACTTAGAACTGAAACACACACTCATAGATTCATGCTGGAATTTGATGGAAATTGTATGTTTCATAAATTTTGGTTGCAGCATTTAAACAGCGTGTGATTTGTGCAAAGAGGCCCAATATGTGCCAAAACAAACAAACAAACAAACAAACAAACAAAAACAAACAAACAAACAAACACAAACAAACAAACAAAACAAACAAACAAAAACAAACAAACAAACAAACAAACAAACAAACAAAAACAATCCCAACAGCATTACATCACCACCACCACCCACCCGACCTGTAGCAGGTAGGATGTTATGTGCAAACGATGCAACATCATTATAATACATTAGTTTGGTCGGGACAACTTTACTGTCACTGCATGGTACAGCAAATGGTACATCAGTACATCAGTGCAAATAAAGGCAATATATATATATATATATATATATATATATATATATATATATATAAACTCTACTTATTTAACCTGCACATAGCCTTTATATATACACACACACAGTAAATGCAATAAATATTATGCAACATGGCTCTACCGTAACTACAGAATATGTAATGCTATGAATTGGAAAAGGAAATATAAGCAAGTACTGTCCATAACAATTTGCAAGATATGTGTGTGTGTATGTGTGTGTGTGTGTAAAGATAAACTTGTATAAATATTTTAATACTAAGTTTAGCCTATATGTTATTTATTCATATATAGGATAATATTATAATACTAGGTTTCTTTTCTCAAATTTTTTGGCTGACTATATATACAGTATATTTACAAAACTATCCATAAATTAGACAAAAACAACCCTGTATCAATATATATATATATATATATATAGAAATAAATTATATACTGTATATCTTAATACAGTTTAGGAATATATATATACAGTATATACCTGAACTCTATTAAGATATATAAAATTTATTTCTACATTTCTACAAATAAAATGTAATATATATTCATTTTTATTTGTAGAAATGTAGAAATAAATTGTATATATCTTAATACAATTTCAGTATATTCTATTTAATTTGTATAGTGCTATTAATAATGGTCATGCTTGGTCCTGAGCCCTTGGTTCTGGTGTAAATGTTTCTTAACCTTCTCCTGGACGGAAGGAGGTCAAAAAGTTTGTGACTTGGGTGCGAGGAGTCTCTGATGATGATATGTTCTCTGCAGAGAAACCTGCTGTGGCGAAGGTGTAGATAGCTAGTAGCTGAGTGCCAATAATGTACTGGGCGGTTTTCATCACCGTTCGTAGTCTTTCCTTCATGACACAATGGAACTACCGTACCAGATGGTGATAGAGTTGGTCAGGAAGCTCTGAATGGTGCGTAAGATAAAAAAAACTCTCTAGTACGGAATGTGGACACCTAGGAGCTTGAAGCCAGAGACACGTTCCACTTTAGTTCCGCTGATGTAGATGGGGGAGGTGGTAGCAGTAGAGGCGACCAGTGTGACATCAGATTCTTGTTTTTGGCTGATTGGTGTGAAACAAGATGCGGTAGCATAAAATCCAATGTATGTCATCTTGTTTGTCCTGAGATTCTTTTTACCTCACTAGCCTTGTGAAGAGTGATTGAGCCACTGCAGACGACCTGTCAGCCCGAAACGTCTTCTGAACTTTTTTTTTTTTTTTTTACCAACAAGGCTTCTCACTTGATGGTTTAAACCTTTCCACGTGGTCCACTCTGTGAAATATCTAAAATATCTAGAATATCATCAGTTTCTGAAGCATTCGAGCCCTGGTCAATGTCACTGAGATCACATTATCTCTCTGACCCGCGTCTGCATGATTTTATACGCTGCCCTGCTGCCACATGATTGGCTGATCCAATAATTTTATGAACGGTTACAGGTGTTCCTGAGAAACAAACCATTTCAAGTAAACGTGCTTCATCAGCTGTGCAAGCTCCTGAAGCTGTAGGACGTCGATAGACCAGTATTCGAAATGGTTGATGATGTAATCAAAATGCAATCTCTCCCTCTCTCCCGCGCGCTCTCTTTTTCTCTCTCTGTTGCAGCCACGAGAGTGTGTTTTCATTCAGGAACAGATGTTCATCAGCAGAGACCAGCGGCATTTGCTCTCAAGTCACTCTGTGTGTCTATGTGTTGTATTAAATTGGACAAAACAGTGTGTGAGAGTGCTAATCAAAATGTTTTCCTCCCAGGATTGTGGTTGCTTGTGTGATATATTAACATATGGGTTAGTTTTACAATAAGTACTTTAAAAATAAGACAGGTGAACCATTTATAGACTGATTCTAGGTGCAGAATGCATTACCTGTACCTGGCAGTAGATGGTGCAATTTAGAAACACTGGCTGTTAATACTTAAAAAAAAAAAAGAGAAGTCAAGGATCCTGCTGGGTGATACAAACTAGCTTTACATTTTCCCTTGTTGAAATAATAGTTCTAAAATATGTTTATTATTTGTTTTTTATTATTATTATTATTATTATTATTATTATTATTATTATTATTGTAGTCCACCCACTATGGAGGTCCCTGTGAATAGAATAAATGAACACAAAGAGTCTCATCGTTTACCAGATCCATTTTTAGGAGGTTTAGGATGGTTCTGTTTGTTTTTTTGTTTTTAAAATGAATATAAATATTTGAGGTTGTGGTTCTAATTTGTATCATATTTGCGCATTAATAGGTTTTTGCTTATGGTCATCTGACACTGGTTTTTACTGCAAGTACCTTCAAAACAGAAAGGGAAATGTGTCCTGTTAGCAGGGGCAGTACCACTGTGTCCTAAACAAAGCCTGTATAAATACAAAGAACTGCACACAAGCTCAAGGTTTTGAAGCTCACCTGTGGGAGCTCTGCTTGTTGCCATCTTTGCGGGAACTGATTCAACCTAAATCCCAGTTTATCCATAAATGCGTACATTTGCGTCTGGCTGTCGTTGGAAACCCGCCTACCTAAATCATTTACCGACCACACGCTAGCGAGCTCAGTTTTAGCAAAAATGGTGGGTATGATGGATAAAATTAATTTATATCCTATTATATACTACATGAATTACTGAGGTTATATTATCTATAAAATATGAATGAGAATGCACTGGAAGGCTTACACAGCCGTTCGATTTCATTTTCAGTGTAACCTTCACACACGATAGCCCCGCCTCACAAATTTCCCCTGGAGAACTGAAATTTTGCAGAAAGGTTGCCTCGGCATACAAAGCATTTTCGGCATAGGACCGAACCAAGCTGAACCGGATGCTGGCTACATTGTGCGACGGTCTGAGAGCCATTCAAAACTTGTTTGTGTCAGTGGAAAGCCAAGGGAAGCAAGCTTCCATAATATTTGGTGTGTGTGTGTGTTTTTTTTTTTGTTGCTATTTTGTGTAAGATTTAGAGAAGCCATAGTGCCATGGGTCCCAAGAATGTTATCAAGGACAGTATCAAGAAGAAAAGGGAGCCGCTTTCAGTTTTAAAGCTGGTGCCAAGCGGAGTCATAAATTAAGCTTAAGTGAGGTTTAATGTCTATTTATTTAATATTTTACTTAATTTACATATCTTTCTAAATGTTTTGTTTGTTTTTATATGCAAAAATATGATTATAGTGTTGGAAATTGGTAATATTTTTGGGTGGTTGGAACGGATTATCTGCATTTACATTATTTCCTATGGGACAATGCGATTCACAATACGACATTTCACCTTAAGAACTCGCCTCTGGAACGGATCATATGTAACTCGTATGCCGCGGTACTGCTGTAGCTGGTATAACTATTCAGAGATTCAGAGATTCAGATCTATTAGAGGTTTGATGACTGCAATGCAGGTGTCACTCAAATTGGCCATGCCCCTCATTATGTGTACATTTTCTGCTTTTTATAGTTACATAAACATTCACTATTGTACAGTTGTTATGGATGGGAAATCTAACTATGTTTTTTTTATTTTTTGTACCAGGCTGCAGACATGTTTATTTCTGTTGTATAGTAAGGCATTTTAATATGGTGCTCCATAGGGATGGACTTGTTTTTGGAGTCAGCCTCCAATGGAGGAACTTGTTGATGTTTTTCAGAACAGTAGATTGCCTCTGGGTCAGAAAGCATCAAAATAGAACTTTTCATACTTGCTTGTATGGCTACCAATAATGATCAACATCGCAAATTCACTGATAATTTACTGCTAAATCACTACCAAACCACAGCTAAAACACTGCTAATTAACTGATACAACACTGCTAAATTACTAATACACCCTGTTGAATCACAACAAGTTTACAACTAAATCACAGTTGAAAGACAACTAATTCACTGCTAATTTGCTATTTTTTGCTAACTGCAGCTGAATCACTGCTAACTAACAATGAACTCTCAGCAAGACACAATGAACTGAAAAACACTAACATCAGGAAACATTGTGTGTCTGTGTGTGTATATGTATGTATTTGTGTGTTGTTTGAATGTATGTTTCATATATGTATCTAAGACAGAGGGGGGGGGGGGGGGGCAGGTGTGTGAATAAAATAAGCTGTAGCAAAAACAGATTGAGGAGACAAAGCAGAGGAAGGTAAGGGATTGAAAGGGGTCAAAAAGAGACAGGAGGAAAAATACCACAAGAAGAATGGACGATAACGGAGCAAAAAGTTAATTTATAAAAGGTTGACAGAAGAAGGTTAAGATGATATTAGAAAAAAAAAATTCAAAAGAGAAATGAAGGGGTAAGGTGAGAGAAAAAAGAAAAGAAAATAGAAAGATCTGAGCAACTGTGAGGAAAGAGTGAAAGAATGAACGAGAGATTCAAGGTGTACAAGATGGAGTGAAAAGATGAGAGCAGCAAGTGAAGAGAGAGAGAGAGAGAGAGAGAGAGAGAAAAGGAATATGAAGAGAGAACAAAGGCTGTGAAAGAGAAAATATTGTGAGGGTACAAAACATTAAGCTGGACAAAACATAAAAAAAGATGAAAATGTGAAATTAAAAAAAGAGATGGAATAAAAAAGGAGAGATAAAAGAAAAAGAAAATAGAACAGGGAAGTGGAGATGAGGGGGGACGATTTGGTGCAGGAGGAAGAATCAGATGAGGAGGAAGCAGAGTTGAAGGAAAACAGAGAGAGAGAGAGAGGGATGGAGAGATGAGGGGAAGGGAAAAGGGAAAGAGAGGAGGAGAGAGGGATGAGAGGGCATCGAGCTGGACGCAATGCCATCTGACAGGTCCAGCTGGGGAAAAAAACCCCGCAAAACCGGGCAATATGGCGCCCAATTATTGATGCCCATGTGACCAACATACACACACACACACACACACACACACACACACACATACACACACACCATCTGTGCAGACCAGCAACAACCCCGCTGCACTTGCATGCATTTGATGCACAAACACACTCCAGTGCTGTGCAATCATGCTAGATGTACACACGTACACATACACACACACACACACACACACACACACACACACACATACACATAAAACAACAATATGCACAATTATAACAGCGCTTGATGTAGGCACATTTTCTATTCGACATAAGCAGAAAAAGTACATAATTCATGTCAAATACTTATCAGTGTGGAGGCATGATGGGCGGAGTTATGTATGTTTAATTTAAATAATTAAATATTTCATTGTGATGTAATTTCAGCATCCTTTCATCATCATCAGGCTTTTGTTGCAAGGCTATGCGTTTATTTGCAAAATGTTCAAGCAAGAAATGAGCTGTGATGAAGCCGATGCTGAGGAACTGTACCACGTGGTTTGCCACGCCCACTTTGGGCTGAAAACTGAACTCATATACAAATGCCCCAAATAATAATATATTTAATTAATACCGTATTTAGACGATTTGGATAAAAATATTGAATTGATAATCCTGGCTGATCAAAGTGATTTTTAGCTTGTGCTCAGTGGGTGTGGCTTTGTGTTTTGTGTTTATAAAATATATCAAGACATCGTCACATTTAAATCTAGATTTAGGTTACATATCAACTGCTGCACAGGAGATTCATATTAAGATTTATCTTTAGATTTCTGTTCCCCTTCTTTCCGTTTACGGCTCCTTTAAGACTGCTTCTCTCCGAACAGATGCTGTGGAATTTTTTAATAGGTGATGCCAGTCTGTGCCAAGCTCCATGACTGGCACTGCTGGGGCGTGGCTGGCACAAAGAGGATCTGCAGCGTGTGTGTGTGTGTGAGAGAGAGAGAGAGAGAGAGAGAGAGAGAGAGAGAGTGTGTGTGTGTGTGTGTGTGTGTGTGTGTGAGAGAGAGAGAGAGAGAGAGAGTGTGTGTGTGTGTGTGTGTGTGTGAGATGGTCAAGACTCCCTGATGGATCGATGGCCTCGGTGATCCTAAATCGAGACGCCTCTCTTTGCATATTTCAATACAGATGGTGAATATTTAATACGTGGCTCCGATGCGCATGACAGTCGGACATGAGATCAGGATTTCTCCAGAAAATTAATTTGATTAGTGATTGGGCGGCTAGTGACTTAATTCGCATTTGGCAAAGCGTCCGGTGCTCAAGTACCTTAAGAGAGTGTTTTACACAACAGAAATCCAAACAGTTAACTCATCAATAGAAATTCATCAATTTGCATGCAGGATTTTCACATCCTATAGAACTGGTGTCGAAAAAAAAAAAAAAAAACAGCGCACATACACACATGGACACGACGTCCAGGACATAATTGTGTGTGCGTGTGTGTGTGTGTGTGTGTGTGTCCAGAGTTTTTCTTGCATATCGAGCAGAGTGTCCCGGGGGCTTTACGGCCTCCTGTAGTCTCTCACACACGCGAAACGTGAAGTGTAATGAACAGATGCTGCTGAATTAGGGAAGAAATAGCGGGCTCCACCCAGAAGGCCCTGCTCTGGCCTGTGTGTTGGCACCGCGCTGCTGATGCTGAGACATTTAGCGACTTGGCAGGAGCCCCCGGTGCCAGGCGCGCCAGCTTCGGTGCCAGCTTCGGTGCCAGCTTCGGTGCCAGCTTTGGCCCGACCTCGCCGTCGGGGGGATTTTAAGGAGGGAAAGAAGCCCCTCGGCTCCCGTTTGGCCTTTGCCACCTCGGGGCCGACTTTGTGAATACGAATAATGTAAAGATGAGGATCCTCTGCAAATATGGATTCTGAGTGCAAGTGGCGCCGGAGAATAATATCTCTTTCTTTCTTTTCGCTTATCTTGGAAATCAAGGCGGCAGCCGCAAATCCATTTAATAACATCGACAAAAACATCTTTAAAACGTATTTCGGGGAGGAAAAAAACAAACAAAAAAACAAAAAAAAACTTCATCTGCAGACACACAGTTCTACATGACCAGAGCCTCATGTTCAGAAATCAAGGTGTCGAACAGTAAACGAACAGTAAACAGTAAATCTCATCCCCTTTTAATCGGTCTGTACCGTAGATATCTTACCTGTCACGGATTTTTTTTTTTTTTGTTTGTTGCTGCGTTCAGGTTTGAAGGTAAAATACACGAGTAAAAGGTAAAAGATTTGATCCGCCAAGGAAAATAATTAACGGCTACTTTTGTTTGCTGCTTGCGCATTATTTTGCATGATGCTTGACTTGCACCTCGTATATATAGAATTTGTTATGACTAATTTAAAGCCCGCATTGTAACATAACGCAAAATCTTTTCTGCTGCTTGCGTGGTGCGGACTGAAGTAATCCACTCAGAGAAACCAGAAATGTATAAAGACATTCCTTTTAAACACAATTCTTCTTCTTCTTATTATTCTTCTTCTTATTATTACTATTATTATTTGTGAACGATAAATGAATGTTTGGCACCTGGCCCGGACACGAATGACAAACATTTTTGTTTTAAACATAGAAATGTATATTTAATTTTTATCGGGATTTCCACTTATCAAGAAGGAATTTAAAAAAAAAAAAGAGAGATACAAGCTCGCAATATCACGATGCTACCATTCTGTCCATCGAGGAATTTAGAATGTTAATATATATTAATGTACAGCGTCATAGATATTACACTCCTGGGCTGTATGTATTCTTTCCACATTTTGTTTCTATATTTGTTTTCACCACAAAGTTTTTTTTTGTTTAGGATTGTCGGGGTATTTCACTGCCTAAATTCGGATGCTGATTATATATAGTTTTTTTCTATTTTAAACCCGTCAAACTCGTGCAGTTCTCTCTCTCTCTCTCTCTCTCTCTCTCTCTCTCTCTCTCTCTGTGTGTGTGAGTAAGTGAGTGGGGAGCATATGGGGCACCATGGCAGGACTCCTTGCTTTGCTTTTTCTTGACACACGGATTCACCGGGGGAGACGCAAGCGCAGCGCGTGTAACTCCGTGTAGAGTACGTGTGTACGTGAGCGAGCATCTTTCTGTGTCATGCATTTTACCTACACCCACTCTGATACAGAATAATAATAATAATTATTATTAGTATTAGTATTTTATATAATTATAGCAATAGTAATAATAATAATAATAATAATAATAATAGGTTAATAATGAAATATTATTATTATTATTATTATTATTATTATTATTATTATTATTATTATTATTATTTTAAAAAATATATATTATTATTAATTGTTCTCAGAAGTTGAGCTGTTCGGTCATTAAGGCATAATATTTCATTCTTCTATGTCCAACTGTAAAGTTTTTGAAAACCTTGTACGAGGCATCACACAGCAAAACTCTAGTCACATTTATTAAAAAATCTCAACTTGGTATTTGATCTTGGGATTTAATTAATTAATTGACTTATGCATTTTCTTGGTTTTCAGATTACGTTCTAAAATGTGTTTTGCTGTTATTAATATTTTTATATTATAGGTATTTAAGGCAATGAGTCTTACACAATATACATTCTTACATATACATATACATATACAGTCTTACATCCTATATTTTCGATATAATTGTTTGTTTTTTGTTGGTGTAATACAAGGTATTTAAATGTCTTAGACAAAAGGGTATTTCCAAACGCGAGTGCAACTATTTACAATTGAATAATATTTTTTTTTTTTTACAAAGTTTTATATTAAGCATATCTAAACTAAATTAAGCATTGCTAGCATATAATTTCTTTTCGAAATTGATTATAATTATTATATTAGCCTATATTATCTTTTCATCAATGAAATTTCAATTGGGTGATGATTATTATGTACAGAGAAAATATCTAGTCTGCTAAAAACGCGTTTACGGTTTTTGCGTTTATCTGTACACAAATGTTACTTTTCAGTAATAATGTTTGGTGACTAAAGTTTTAAAATGGTAGCACATGTATGAGGAGTAAATAAAGATTACACCCTGATTATCCACAAATAATTATACACTGGAAGTTGAAAGGAGTACACCGTCATATTCTGCCTGCTGTTTAGTTTGATGTTGACATAAAGTGTAAGGGTCAGGGTGTCTTCGGGATTCGAATAGGTGATATTCCTCGCTTGACTCGCACAAAAAATAACTGACCCGTCTTAATAAACACACTATTCAGCTATTTAGTCGTGAGTGTTGGAGTAGTGCATTAAGCACCTCTGCAGTTAGAGATAAATACAAACCCGGTTTAAGTAGTCATCGTTATTTGCAAGCCCTACACATTTCTTTTTTCTTTTTCTTTTTTTTTTTTACTAAAAGCTTGAAACTAGTGTCAATAACCTAGCCGATTAGTTAGTAACCTAGTAACCCAGTGTAAGGATTTATCCAGTGACGGAAACTTCAAAGCACTTTTTAAAGTGGCTCTGGTTAAGCGTGTCTGCCAAATGCCTAAATGTAAAAGTAAATGTATTTCCTGTGATCTCCTTTAATCACTGGATAACTGCCACTCAATCAGGAACAACGTGGTCCACGTCAACGGAACTTTGGAACAAAAGAACAAATTAATGCGTACATGTTGCGCTTCATTCTATGCTAGTGTGTGTCTCTGGGTTACATACATATACACACTGGACACACACCATGACATTAACGACAATGTACAAATTAACACACGTAGCCTGAGAAGTGGCCTTACGTAAAGAAAGTCTAGCCACAAATTCCCCCCCTGGCACCAGCGCTCATTTTTGTTGGATTTAAGCTTCACACACACACACACACACACACACACACACACACACACACACACACACACACACACACACACACACACAGTCTAGGAATGAAAAGCATACTAGAATCCCGAGAAACATGAGCAACAAAATTGCACGAAGGCTGGCAAATAATAATGAATAAATAATTTCATGCTTAAAATGTCGAAAGGTAAAAAACGAATAATAATAATAATAATAATAATAATAATAATAATAATAATAATAAAACCCTAAACTGAAAACAATCTTTAATGGTTTTTTTTTTTGTTGCCTGTAATGTATTGAAACAAATAAAAATAAAATAAAAACAGGATAAGATGAACAACTGGAAAAGGACCTCTGTGATTTATTTAAATTAAACATCCCCGACTTTTCGACTTTTATATCATTGGTACTCGATTGTGTTTATCCTTTTTATTTTTCTTTAATTGTTGTTGTTATCATTATTTCATTTTTGTTCTTCTTTATTGGTTTGCTCCTTTTACATTGGTAACGCATTCCGTTATTACAATTTTAGGGAAAATGTGCTAAACCGCTGGATTGTGTTAAATCCATTTATTCGAGTCCACTGTAGCTCCATTTAAAGTCCGATGGGGGAAAAGAGCAATCCTTTATACTGACTGCCTTAAATAAACGCGTTTCTTGTGTGTGTGTGTTTTTTTTTTCAGTCCCACACTAATACTTGACAATGACGACGAAAGACACATCAATTTTTTTTTTTTTCCAGTTATGAAAAAAAAGTGTTCAGTTCCTCGTATGGAGGCGCGCGCTCGTGGTGGTGGTGGTGATGCGCGTGAACGTCGTGGTACGGGGGCACGTTCTCCGAATGCCCGCCTCCGCCTCCACCTGCTCCGCCACCACCTCCACTTGCGCCCCCCCGGCCCCCCGACGGGCCGTAGCCGAGGCTGCGCGCAGGCGCGTAGTGCATGGAGTAGTGATGGTATCCCCGGTCCGCGATGTCCGGTGACATGGCCTCGTGCGACCGCAGCGCAAATCCACCGTTGACGCAGGCGGGCGTCGGGCTGCGTCGCGCGTCGTAATCGGCGGCGCCGGCGTATTCGGGGTCGTAGCAGTACCCGTGCGCGCCGGTCTGGCACTGAGGGCCCGCGAGGCGCGCGCACTGGTACGGGTAGGCGTGCGCCGCGGCGGCGAAGGACGCGTCGGGCGCGTGGAAGCGCGCCGCCGCGCTGTCTTGGTGCGACAGGTCGGTGAGAAAGTTCCGCGCGTTGAGCTGCAAGCAGCCAGCCACCAGGTTCGTCGTCGGCTGCGACAGTCCTTTGCACAGTGTCTGCACGTACGAGACGACGTCTGGCCGTTTTCCGTTACGCAAGATCTCCGACAGCGCCCAGATGTAATTCTTGGCAAGGCGCAGCGTCTCAATTTTGGACAGTTTCTGCGTCTTCGAGTAGCAAGGCACCACTTTGCGCAGGTTGTCCAGCGCCGAGTTCAGGTCGTGCATGCGCGTTCGCTCGCGCGCGTTCGCTTTCTGCCGCCGCAGCTTGGAGCGCTCGAGGCGCGCCGGCGTCATCTGGCGCTTCTTCGGGCCGCGCTTCCGGGGTCTGTCGCCGCTCTCGTCGCCGTCGGCGCCTTCGTCGTCCTCGTCGTCGTCGTCGTCGTCGTCGTCGTCCTCGTCCGCCGCGATCTCCGACTGCGCGCGACTCGTGCTCTTGGCGTCGCCCAACACGTCGTCCGCATCGTCGTCGCGCGAACCCCGCTCGTGCTCGTCGTCTTTCGTCTTGGAGTCGTCGCTTCCGCTGTCGTCCGCCCAGCCCGGGAACTTCTGCGCATCGCTGAATAACCGCGTCAACATGGCACTGAGTAAACAAATAAAATCAAATAAAAATGAAATAAAAAAGCAGGAGTTAATTAAATTAATACTGATCAAAATCCCTCAGGCATTTGTGTGCAGAAGCAGAAACGAAATCTCTCAAGTTGTCTAATAGGCCTCTAGATCTATCACACACCTAGTGCGTTACACCGGAAATGATCAGGATACAGGATTTGATAATCAACTGCACATTCAGGCCCTACATATTTTATACAACAATTAAAGGACAGTATTATACTTTAAACAGAGTTAAAACGTAATCATTTTTGATACATTCACTTTACATTTCTATGTTTGGTAATGAATGTTCTCCAGTGTAGACCGAATGTTGTTTAACACTTTCTTGTTGCCACCGTGGGAAAATGTAGGCCTTATCATTATAAACCGTGTTAATTAGTTTAGATCATAATGACTGGTAAAATGATTATCCGGTCCGGTATGATCCACTAATATGTTTCATATAGAATAATAAATAAATAAATAAATAAATAAATAAATAAATCTCAATTGCTTAGGATGAGACAGGCTACGCACGCGCGCACGCTGCAGAAATGTTTGGAGTCGGAAAATCGAAACGCAGTCAATTACGTTTTCTGCGTGACGTCACGCACCTTACTATAATCCACGTCGGTTTCCGGTTCGTTCGGATCGCTCTTGGATGAAACGCACAGCCGTGTTTTGGCGACTCACGGTGAGTCCGACAGCGCCAGACGGCCTCGCACCCTGAATTCCCCGCTCGCGCGGCCCCGATCATCGGGAGGTCTCGGGGGGCACTTTGAGCAGCGCGCGCTCCCCCACCCTCCCCTAGTCCGCCCTTTATTTACCCCCCTCCTCCTGGCAGCATTCCAACACAGCTCAAATCACCACAGCATGGGGAGGAAGTACAGGTAACAAATTCGATATTAGACCTACTCGAGTCAAGTAAAAAAAAATAATGAAAAGAAAGGGAAAAAAGTACAGATTGCATCTAATACAAAGCATAATTGATGTCAAATTAAGCAATAAAATGAGGCAGTGTATAAATCCATACCACAAAAATTTGAAAAAATAAATATTCAGTAATCAAAAATTCTTGTCTTATACAGGCTGATGCGACATCACACTTTTATATTAACATATAATAACTGCTTTGATACATATTTTTTTTTCTGAACTGACGAATATACCAACATGCAAGTAGGCTTCCATACCAACATAGAGCCTGTCTGCATGTAAACATTCTGACATGCAATAAACGCAAAATCCGTTCTGCAATCATAGCAAAATCTGGAATTTCCGTAGGGATCAATAAATGATCTATCTATCTATCTATCTATCTATCTATCTATCTATCAAACAAGTCAACAAACAAAAAAGCATCCAGAAAATCTCAGATTGCAATAAAATGCATGGTATAAATAATAATAATAATAATAATAATAATAATGATAATAATGAAATGGCACTACTCTGTAAAAAAAATCTCCATCCTGTCTTGAACACACACACACACACACACACACACACGCGGGCGGGCATCGCATTGCTCCACACGCACCTTGTTTGTTGCAGACAATGAGACGTCACTGAAAAGTCAAACCGACATTATCGACCGGAATGGAACGACACGCACGTGCACGCGGTCCTTCAGCCGAGCATCCGTTAAAACCGGTCTGCATGATTGATTATTGATGATTGATTCTGCTTCGATATAAAGAATCTCGCGAGCATAACGGAAACATGTCGCTATAACGGAAAATCATAAATACCATTTCCGGTGGCGTTTTAATTTCTACATGTTTGATTTATTCCTTCTTTCTTTCTTTCTTTTTTTTATTTTTATTATTTGATCGGCTGTTTAGTGGAGCAAATCCTTTCATAGCATAATCACCTCCTCAGAACTCACCTCCTCTCTAGTACACTTCGTCGAGCGAAGGCGCCTTTTCCGTCTACATCATCATCATCCTCATCATCATCATCATGAGGGACCTGCACCCTGCTAGGACGCTCCGTTTAAGAGTACATTCGCTCATGTATGCACTGCATGCATGTGTGTGTGTGTGTGTGTGTGTGTGTGCATGTGCTAGTCCTTCCCGGGTAGCGCGCGGAGACTGTGTGGCATGGCTCCACGCACGCGAGAGGTTACATACCAGCTCGGATGCCAGGGCCATATGGTGGGCACGTCACTGGCAGGAGCCATCACACGAGGAGCCGGTGATTGACACGCGCGCGCGTTCGCCGAGATCCCGCCTTTCCCCGAGGGAGGAGAGGCCGGCCATCTGTCGCGCACCGTGCGCGCACACACACACACACACACACGCACACACACACACACGTACAGACGCGCACGCGTGTGCGCGCACACTTGCACCTCCTCACACGTGCACGCATTTAGAGAGACAAAAAAAAAATATATAGAGAGAAAATAAAGCAGTGCTTATTAAAACGTGGAATAAATAATCGAATCAATCAGAACAATAGTCACCGGTGTAAGTGGCGCGGTGATGGTAAGCGGCAGGAACATGGCATGGGCGTGCAAGCTTTTACAGTGAGCTTCGCCTCCACCCCGTCTCTGACCAAATCTAACACAGCTTTATACTAACATATACAAAGAAAAACATGTGACGTCACTGTGTACCATGAAATTGAGATATGCAATGCATTATTATTATTATTATTATTATTATTATTGCACTATGTGTATTTGCATTTAGGAACTTCATGTTGTCCATGTTTATTTTTTTTAAATGTGATTTTACATGTAATGCATGTGGTTTCATTTTCAGGTTACTTTCACATCTGATTTTAACTTTTAATGTTCCATTTTTGTCTCATCTGTCCATATGACATTCTCCCAGAAGTCAACATGTAGTTTGGCATATTCCAGTCTGGCTTTTTTATGATTTGTTTTCAACAATGGTGTCCTCCTTGGTCGTCTCCCATGTAGTCCACTTTGGCTCAAACGACGACGGATGGTGCGATCCGACACTGATGTTCCTTGAGCATGAAGTTCACCTTGGATCTCTTTAGAAGTCTTTCTGGGCTCTTTTGTTACCATTGGGATTATCCGTCTCTTTGATTTGTCTTCGATTTTCCTCCCGCGGCCACGTCCAGGGAGGTCGGCTACAGTCCCATGGATCTTAAATTTCTGAATAATATGTGCAACTGTAGTCACAGGAACATCTAGCTGCTTGGAGATGGTCTTATAGCCTTTACCTTTAACATGCTTGTCTATCATTTTCTTTCGAATCTCCTGAGACAACTCTTTCCTTCGCTTCCTCTGGTCCATCTTGAGTGTGGTACATACCATGTCACCAAACAACACAGTGACTACCTGGAGCCCTATATATAGGCCCACTGACTGATTACAAGATTGTAGACACCTGTGATGCTAATTAGTGGACACACCTTGAATTAACATGTCCCTTTGGTCACATCATTTTCAGTATTTTCTAGGGGTACCATCATTTTTGTCCAGGCCTGTTCCATGAAAATAATTCTGTTGAAGCATGGTTGAAAAGCAATGTCTGACTTTCACTGGTTAACATTCATAGAATTATTTTAAATTATTACTTTTGTCAGATTAAAGTTATTTATGTGACCATTGTGAGTTTTTCTTTCATTGACCGAAGGGTACCAACAATTTTGTCCACATATATATATATATATATATATATATATATTTAAAAAAATTAAGGCCCAAGTCATTAAAAAGTCTTTCTTAGAAGCAGCAGTTTCCTGTTATGCTACAAATTACTTCTCACAGATGTAGGTCAGCAAAATGATGATAAAAAAAAAAAACAGTACTCATTCAGACAAACAGTGCAAACAGTACATGACATGACTCACTGTCTGCTAATTACAAGAAAGAATAAAAAAGAAGAGGTGTAGAAACCCTGTTATTTTCTCTCTTTTTTCTTCCCCTCTCAAGTTGTTGGTATTTTATAGCCTCGATAACTAAACGCATCACTGTGGTGACTAAGGGCCGATGATTTTTCACAAAAATAGTGTAACGCAGCTGCACCTTCACAAAGCTGTTGCTTCTTTGCACATTAATTCCTGTGTTTGCACTAAATGTTTGTTAGACTATACATTTATTGTTAAAAAAAGACATGTTTTAAAGGTCCTCCATGTTGGCATATAGTATATTACTTCATTTGGTTTGTTTGTTACTTTCCCCTGGTTCTACTTTGTTTTAGAAGTTCTGCAGCTAAACACAACGATTTACATTTAGGTTTAGGAAATAAAACGGAAAGTTCATTGCTTTTACAGTTGTCAATCTTCTTCCTAGCCCATGCCAAATTGGTGTCAGAAGTGGGACTGGTTGAGCCAGCTGGGGAAGGTGAAAATTCCCACGTGAGTGATCATCTAGACGGCGATCAGTAAGAGAATGATGGAAAAGTGAAGTAGAAAAAGGTGGCGATGAGGCCTCATAGGATCTGGGTACAAAGCAGTACACCTGCCCAATTTTTCGCAATGAGGCTAGCCAGCCACAATGGCAGCTGGCCAGAGAAGTATATGGCCTACAAAAGGAAGCCTCTCACAACATGACAGCAAATAACAGTGCCCCAGGATGCAAGAGTGGCACAGAACCATCCTTGTGTGGTAAACAAGCCCAGTGGCAAGCACTTGAAGGTCAATGGTAAGCCATAACCAGTGTTCAGAAGCGGACAAAGAGTGAAAGCCGTGGCCAAGTGCTGTCCGTGGGCACGTGAGGTAATAGGTAAGCCTGATGTTAGTGGGAAAAGTACAAGAGTGGATGGTGGAAGTAGAACCTGGACAGGTTAATGCATTTAAGACAGCTTTACACTAGTGCCATGGCTGAGTTCCAGCCCCTGAGGCACAGCACAGCCTAATGCTGAGCTGAGAAAGGAAAATGGGGTGTGGGTGGAAAATAGGTTTATGGGTTTTGAAGGAGCCCATCTCAATGGTGCATCAATCAGTGTTACTGTAAGTCAGGTCGGGGCAGCGTTTCAAGCTGTGTTAGCCAGTTTACACCAGTAAGTAAAGCTATACTCTCATATATTCTTGATTTATTGCTGGTCAAGTAAAATGCAAAACATATTTTGATTCCATTTGAAGGATTACAGCTTACAGCTCATGAGAATAAAAAATCCAGAGTCTCAAAATATTAGAATATTCCATTTCAAGTTTGAGAATATGAATAAAAACACAGTATAAATACCATGTATTTCTCGGTATAGTTCAGTACAGATATGGGCATGAATGCTGAGATGAACACAGCCTACAGCTACGACTGCTGCATCCCATGTCACAAGTTCCTCGGCTAAGGAGAAACAAGTCAAGACAATTTTATTTATATAGCGCTTTTAACAATTGACATTGTCGCAAAGCAGCTTTACACAATCAAAAGAAGTAAGTTTGTATGCAATGTGAATGAATCAAAATGATAAGATTGTCCCCGATGAGCGAGCCGAGGGCGACGGTGGCAAGGAAAAACTCCCTGAGATGGTAATAGGAAGAAACCTTGAGAGGAACCAGACTCAACAGGGAACCCATCCTCATCTGGGTGATAACGGAGAGCAGGGATTGATCAGCATAATAATGTGTAAGACTGGAAGTTCAGTGTAACAGGAGATGTATTAAAATGAAAATTTAAATTAAAAGGAGTCCAGTTTGTTCCTGGAGGCTCAGGTAGACAGAAACAGAACTTGACCATTGCTCAGTGGTTCAAAGTCCTCCTTTCAGATGCAAATAAATGTTAAATTTCATTTGGAAATCAAGGTGGATTCTGGATTCTCCACTCTGGATTCACCAGAGGAGAGGCACAGAATCCAGGTTGACGTTTCCACAGTTGGTGATGATTTGGGGAGCCATGTCATCTGCTGGTGTTGGTCCACTGATTTATCAAGTCCAAAGTCAGCTCAGCGTCTACCAGGAGATTTTTTACAGCACTTTTCGCTTCTGTCTGCTGGCACACTTTATGGAGATGCTGATTTCCTTTTCCAGCAGGACTTGGCACCTGCGCATACTGCCAAAACTACCACTAACTGGTTTGTTAAACATGATATTAATCTGCTTGATTTGCCAGCCACCTCACCTGACCTGAACCCTATAGTCAAGAGGAAGATGAGAAACACCAGTCTCAACAATATACAGTAGATAAGCTGAAGGCTGCTATCAAAGCATCCTGGTCTTTAATAACACCTCAGCAGTGCCACAGGCTGCTCACCTCCATGCCATGCCGCACTGATGCAGTAATTCGGGATAAAGGAGCTCTGGTCAAGTACTGAGTAAATAAAGGAACATACCTTTTTATCAGAATTTCTGTATTATAAATAAGAGTCTTTTTTGATTGATCTTAGGAGATATTCTAATATTTTAAGACCATTGTTTTGATTTTCAAGAGCTGTAAGATGTTACAATCAAAATTAAGACTAAAAAAGCAAACAGAATCTAGAGTTTCACTTTTTTTAAAAAAAAAAAATGATAAAAAACCTTTTCAGAAAATCAAATATTTCGAGATGCACAGTATATTCTTGTAAGAGCGTATTTGTGAATTTGTGTAAGTATTAAGAACAGACAGTAATTTTCAACCTCTGACTATGAAAACAAAAAGGCACCCTCAATTAAACATTCCCACTTTTGAATTTCTTATGTGACGTCAAAACAACATGGCTGTGCACAGCATCAGGGGTGAACAAATGAGCCTTTTTTATCTTTAAATGCTGTACATACAAAATCCCTTTAATATGCAGACACGTTCACGTTTCAAATCGATAATATTGACTGTACGTAATGCTGATTGAGGAGGAAAATATCTATAATTGATTATAAATAATTGGCTAGTGTGTTTCTAACAAAACCCTAACATGAAAACATCCATGGCTGGAGACTATCCCAGGGGTCTTAGGGCATAAGGCGGGGTACACCAAACAGTGTTCAAATGTCTTTATATTCATTTATACCTCTACACTGTCTCTGTATTCACTGTAGCACCATGAAACACCAGACCCTCTCTTTCATTCCTTTTACGCTGGCGATACTGCCCCCTAGTGGCCACACAGTCCAGCTTTGTTTTACTCTTGCTGATTAAAGTTGGATCATTAATGGTCAAGCTGTTCAGAAAATAATATCTTTTATCGAGTTTTCCTTAGGTTAGTCTGTCCGTCAGTGACGTTCTGTTCTGCATGTGCTGTGCAACATTCCTTCTGTGCTGTTGATTCAACTCACTGCAGCTCTGGTTTTGCTCCCATGCAGTACTGTACTGTTTACATGGCCATCTGAATAACTTGCTAATGACAAACCGACTGTGTTATAAAGTCTGACTAGTTGTCCTGCTCTAACACACTGGTTCATGCACCTCATTAACACACTCTTCATCTGCTGGGCACATGAGTGTTTCCCAATCCTGTGATTTGTAGTCTTTCCTCTTTTTAGTTGAACACTGTAGATTCAGAAGATCTTCTTCTCTTCTTCTCTTTCTTTGTATTGATCTCTTTATCTATCTGTCTATCTGAAATGTTCACATTTACTCGAAGACAAACACGTTTATTTTGTTCATATTCAGTGGGCAAGCTGTTAAAAACAAAAATGACAGGAGACTGCCACCTGGTGGTGGACTGATTTCACTACAGGAGCATTCCTTGTCAAGGGGCGTTCGAGTCGAAGCGGGACTTTTGATTGTACCGAATAACAGAACACAGTTCTGAGAGTAAAAACTCCCTTTATTTCTCTCTATAATCTCCTGATACTAGTGCTTGCATACCATCATGATTGGACTGTCTGTTTCACGTCTGAAACGCCGGCCTCCCGGGAGCTCCTTTAAAGGCTCAAACATGTGGTAATGGCTCGGAGCGAGGTCAGCAGACTTTATGACGGATGGGGCAATAAGTCTCAGCCAAGTTCCTGTAATGTGTAAGTGGCGTTGGTAAATGAGCGTGTGTACACTTCCCATAGACAAGGTGTTGACAAGTAATGCATCGATGTTCAATGATCAGGCGTTCTACTTGCTGAATGGTCATGGGAACGACTGCAGAGAGCTCTGAGCCACCTCGGCTGAAGGCATGAGTCATTCACGGACGTACGGATTTTAAAATGTTTGCACCATTTAAATGTTTTACGGCGGCTAATAGTCCCATCACCATAGTTACTTTTACACCTCCATTCACCAGAAATCCCTGTTTGACCAGAACACCCCGTGTATTTCTTAACCCATATAAAACCTGCTTCCTAATATGATGATCATAATTACCAGTAAAAATGTACAAAGCAAATGTACAAAGCAAAAAAAAAAAAAAAAAATTTTTTTTTAAAATAATTTCAAAAATCATCAAAACTTCACTGGATACATACATGCACAAGGAACAAGAAAAAGTGAGCATGAGAATAAATAAAAATTAAGTGAAAATTAATTGTGTAAACAAATTTTAAATGAAAATAAATTAACTGTGCAGAAATCTACTGTACAATCTGTAAATAAATAAAATACACGTGAAAATGAATGGATTATGAAAATTATTATGTTAAAAAAATAAAACTAAATGCAGCACATTTCTGAAACTTACCATGTAAATGTGAATTCCAAGTAACTTTTATTGTAAAGGTGACGAAAAAATATGTTTCCAAACCAGAACATAATCCAAATTCTGACCTTGCTGATTAGCTAAAGTGATGTTAGTGACAGTTAGTGGAGTCAAATCAGCCACGCCCCTAATTATATATAACATTATGGCTCAATATGTTATTTAAAATATAAATTCAGTATAAACATGTTTATGTTAGTTGTAAGTTTATGCCAAGTTGGAGTCTATAGGGATTGACTGACACCCAGTGGGCATTCGAGGAACTGCACTTCATCACCTAGTTTTTGCACTTTGGCTTTAGCTTTATTTTTCAGAACCAGAGGTGGTTCTGACATGGGGAACCCACACAATATTAATGTTTTGGGTGGTAATGTTGTGGCTTTTTTATTTCATAAAAAGGGCAGTGGTTTGTTTGTGAATTTGAGAAGTGCAGAATTTGCTAACATAAAAAAAAATGCAGCCATTGTGATGTCCATGTTAAAACATGTGATACTGTATGTGTAACAATTTAAATACTTCTTTAAATTCCATTGTCACTTTTTGCCATGAGATACTTAAAAGATTTTATCAATTGTTCAGGGCTTAAATTAGCCTGTTTAAAAAAAAAAAAAAAAAAAAAAAAAAAAAAAAAATATATATATATATATATATACACACATATATATATATATATATATATATATATATATATATATAGATTTAATTTAATATTTGATTGTGCTGTTCAGATTAGCTAATTGCAATGTTAAACTTACATCAACTCTGAATTTGCATCACCAAAATGTAAATGATTATACTACTGAATATTAGCGTACTTTACTGAGGTCAGGGAATTCTCAACATCAATTGCCCTCAACGTGAACCTTAAACCGGTTCAGATGCAATCAGTTTGTGAAATATATAAATACGCTGTACATTTTTAGATACTACTAGTGTTAGTACCTGTCTTGATGTGAAAAGTGTTTGCAGAAATAGTTAAAAGGTTAAAGCTAAAAATAATCGGATCATCTTTAATGTAATAAGTGATATTATTATTTCAGGTTGAAGCCGACGTACATGTCTGCCTGTAGCGCCATGCTTTCAGAACATATGAGACAAACTGGTTTAAACTTCTTGCAGGAAGAATAAACATACCGTACATTGGTCTGTCCATTCACATTTGAGGGTTCAGTTTTCCTAGTCTACTTGCTTTATTTTTTTGGAATAAGCTATGCTGTGTCACCCTTTCGTTGAGCTTTGTAGGTGCTCTACTAATGTTTCTGTACTCTGTCTATACAGGGTAAACTATCACATTAGTTGCCTTCGTTAACTGATGCATATAGCCACGCCCACCTTGTGGGACAAAGCACTATATTTTTCCAGATAAGGTATGGCTGCTGTGATGTAATGTTTCACAAAACTGCTCATGACTTCACTTCTACTGTTAAATCAACACTTTGATTTAATTGAGGTTTAACTTCAGGCAAATTGCTAACCACTAGCAAGGTTTCATTCAATTCTACAAGTGGTGTAGTGGTTAGCACTGTCGCCTTGCACCTCCAGGGTCCGGGTTCGATTCCCGTCTCTGTGTGCATGGAGTTTGCATGCTCTCCACGTGATTGGTGGGTTTCCTCCGGGTGCTCCGGTTTCCTCCCACAGTCCAAAGACATGTAGGTCAGGCTAATTGGCGTTCCCAAATTGGCTGTTGTGTGTGAATGAGTGTGTAGGTGTGTGTGCCCTGCGATGGATTGTACTGCGCCTTGTGCCCTAAGTCTCCTTTGATAGGCTCCAGGCCCCCTGTGACTTTGAATACAGGATTAAGTGGTATAGATGATGAGTGAGTGAGCGGTTCCTCGTCCTCCAATGTATGAAACATAAAGATATCATTAAAAGAGCGAGTTCTGACCAATGTACTTTTTTATACAGATCATTGTTATATTAGGACTCATTGCATTAAGTATTACAAGTAAACTACTCCAGGGGCATTTTGCAAATACGAGCAGGCAGCTTGAGAATCAGCTATAAGATACAGTATGCTCACTCTGTCATGGAGCTCGAGCCTAAATACGCAGGTGTAATTAATGTAGATGCAAAAGCGAAGGCTGTAAAAAGGAATTCCACTTGTTGGCACAGCGCACGTTTGCTCCAAGCTGTTTATATGCCTGCAATATCTCTTTGGGTACCACTGAACTAAATGATCATCTGACATTTACAGTTTTAGACCTGTTATTACTAAGGGCATTAAAAGTCAGATAGTCAGATCAAAATTACAATAATATTATTTTGCCACAGTGAGATTAAAGAAGCATAAGGATGAATTGTAGGAATGAAATTCCTAAAAATAACCATGTTTTAATCTCAACAATTCTGAGACTTAAATTTACTATGAAAGTGATAAACATGACCAAGTGGTAAGACAATCAACACTGAATTGATAAAAGTTTTCTTTTTATTGAACAATTCCTTAGTAAGGGGTAAAGGTTGGGGTATGGGGCTGTCTCTTAACTTATGGCTTAAGAGACAGGATGTTTCATGAATGAATAATGACAATTAGTTGATGACATACCTGAGCACGGTAAACTAACACAAGCCCAATGTGCACTAAAATTTAATGTCATTAAAAGAGTCAAATTAGTGTACGAGAACATTGAAGAGGTTCTGATTTTCTAATACACTGTAAGATCTATTATTCAGTTCAATTAAATTTTATTTCATTTGTATAGTGCTTTTAACAATGGTCATTGTCACAAAGCAGCTTTACAGAATCAAAAGAAAATATGGAAATTTGTATGAAATGTGAGAAAATGTGTGTGAATCAGAATGATCAGATCGTCTTAGCTGATGAACAAGCTGAGGGCGACAGTGCTGAGAGGAAACGCTCCCTGAGATGTCAATAGGAAGAAACCTTGAGAGGAACCAGACTCGTTATTGGAGGCTCAAGTACAAAATAGTCGGAAATTCCAGACCTGAGCTATTGAGCGACTGCAGTCACAAGATCTCAGAGAACAGCTGTCTGCATCAGCCGAGGACAGGACCGTCTTCATGGAAAAGTGGAACCATCTCAAGGAACCACATGGATCCCAAACTGAGCACACGGGGCATCCATGCGAAGAGAACCAAGACGAATCAGTCTGGAGGGCAGAGGGGGTCTGGATCACTGGCAACTCAGGATCGACATGTGAAGCTCAACATAGAAAGAGAGACAAGGAGAGTTAAAGAGAGAGAGAGAGAGAGAATAGGAGAGAAAAGAGAAGTGAAGAGAAGAGAAGAGAGAAGAAGACATAATAGTTAGGTATGCTCATGTATATTTAGTGCTGAGTGCAATGCAGAGACTCCGACATGACAGCAACTAACAACTATGACAGCATAACTAAAAGGGAGAGCCAGAAGGAAACACAGACATGAGGGGGAAACTGGGATGTAAAGCAACCAATCACCTCACCGTCAACAAACCTGAGTGAACAATGAGAGTGGGGAGGACAGCATCTAAACATACCAGTTCACCAGAATACTCTACGTCTATGAGTCCCCCAGATCTGCTCCTTTACCTAAGGTTCATCTATTTACAAACATGCTGCGCTAAATAAATGGGTTTTTAGCCTAGACTTAAACACTGAGACTGTGTCTGAGTCCCGAACATTAATAGGAAGACTATTCCATAACTTTGGGGCTTTGTAGGAAAAAGCTCCACCACCTGTTTTAATTTTCATAATATGTGGTACTGACAAGCCGTCTGCATCCTTTGGTTGAAGTAGGCATGGCGGATCGTAAGACACTAGCAATTCACTCAGGTAATGTGGCGCGAGATTTAAAATTGATGTGCTCGATCTTCTTGTTCTAGTGAGGACTCTCGCTGCTGCATTCTGGAATAACTGAAGCTTGTTTATACACCTAGTTGAACAACCAGACAGTAAGGCGTTACAATAGTCCAATCTAGAGATAATAAAAGCATAAACAAATTTTTCTGCATTGTTTAGGAACAATATATTCCTTATCTTGGTAATATTGCTGCTTGCTTCTAGCGGCATGTAGTCCTATGACTAGAACTTCTGTCTTATCAGGATTAAGCAGAAGGAAGTTAATTAACATGCAGTCTCATACAATATGTCCTTCACACATTGCTCAACTTTATCTGGCTTTGCTGATATAGTACATATAACTGTATGTTATCAGCATAACAGTGAAATCTAATACCATGCTTACAAATTATGTTGCCCTTATGTTAACTTAAATGCATGTATAAGTTGCATTTTGATGTGCATCAATTTACATACTCTTACTCATTACTTAGGCTATTAGACTACTACAATGTGATTCAAAGGTCAATCATTTACATTTACAGTTAAGCATTTGGCAGATGCTATTATCCAGAGCAACACAAAAAGTGCTTTGAAGTTTCCATCACTGGATAGATGCTTACACTGGGTTACTAGGTTACTAACTAAGTGCCATCAGTCAAACACCGTTGGGAAGAGTTTTTCTTTAGGTGGAGTTGGGGAGATTAGTCTGAAGAAACAAATATGTCTTGAGTCGTCATTTAAAGATTGTCAAAGACTCCGCTGTACAGACATCTACGGGCAGTGGTGGCTCAGTGGGCAAGAGTTACTGATCGGAAGATCGGCGGTTCGATTCCCAGCTCAGCCAGGTTGCCATTGTTGGGCCCTTGAGCAAGGCCCTTAACCCTAACTGCTCCAGGGGCGCTGTACCATGGCTGACTCTGCGCTCTGACCCCAGTTACGCTGGGATATGCGAAGAAGGAATTTCACTGTGCTGTAATGTATATGTGACAAAATAAAGGCTTTACTTTACTTTAAAAAATCTAGAGGAAGTTCGTTCCATCACCTAGGTGATGTCTTATAACAGAAAAGAGTCTGGATGAATGTCTTCCTCGATCCCTGAGAGATGATGGAACAAGGCGAGCAGTTCTGGAGGATCGGAGGGAACGTGCTGCAGTGTGTGGTGTGATTAGAGCAGAGAGGTAAGTGGGTGCTGGGCCATTTTTAGCTTTGTAGGCGAGCATCAGGGTTTTGAATTTAATGCGGGCATTTACAGGAAGCCAGTGCAAGGAGCGGAGGAGTGGGGTGGTGTGGGAGAACTTGTGACAAATAATTGGCCACAGTTGTCCACAGCCCAAGATTGCGGGCAGTGGCTGAAGGAGTGATCTGATTGTTGTCCAGGGATATCACAAGGTGATGAATCACTAGGGATGAACAGCAGTTCAGTTTTACTCAGATTAAGCTTCAGCTGATGAGCTGCCATCCGGATTGAGATGTCTGCCTAAGGGAGGAAAGCAGAGAATAAATTGCATGTCATCTGCATAACAATGGAATGAAAATCAGTGTGATGATATGACCTTACCAAGAAAGCGGGTTTAAAGGACGACAGAAGAGGACCAAGTACTGAGCCCTGTGGGACACCAGTAGAGAGTCTGTAAGGCAGATGTGGATCCCCTCCATGTCACCTCATACTGTACGTGTGATTGGGTTAGAATGGCAGACTTGACATGTTAAAAGGAGGGTGATGCTTGAAATCATTGTTCTTTCATTGTTAACCATGGTGACCTGCAAAGAAACGCGTGCAGCCATCATTGCGTTGCATAAAAATGGCTTCACAGGAAAGGATATTGTGACTACTAAGATTGCACCTAAATCAACAATTTATTCTGTAGGATCATCAAGAACTTCAAGGAAAGAGGTTCACCAAGATCGTCTCCTAAAGAGGATTCAGCTGCGGGATCGGAGTGCCACCAGTGCAGAGCTTGCTCAGGAATGGCAGCAGGCAGGTGTGAGCGCATCTGCATGCACAGTGAGGCGAAGACTTTTGGAAGATGGCCTGGTGTCAAGAAGGCCAGCAAAGAAGCCACTTCTCTCCAAAAAAAACATCAGTGACAGATTATCTTCTGCATAAAGTATGGCGAATGGACTGCTGAGGACTGGGGCAAAGTCATATTCCCGGATGAAGCCTCTTTCCGATTGTTTGGGGCATTTGGAAAAAGGCTTGTCCGGAGAAGAAAAGGTGAGCGCTACCATCAGTCCTGTGTCATGCCAACAGTAAAGCATTCTGAGACCATTCATGTGTGGGGTTGCTTCTCATCCAAGGGAGGGGGCTCACTCACAATTTTGCCCAAAAACACAGCCATGAATAAAGAATGGTACCAAAACACCCTCCAACAGCAACTTCTTCCAACAATCCAATAATAGTTTGGTGAAGAACAATGCATTTTCCAGCACGATGGAGCACCGTGCCATAAGGCAAAAGTGATAACTAAGTGGCTCGGGGACCAAAACGTTGAAATTTTGGGTCCATGCCCTGGAAACTCCCCAGATTTTAATCCCACTGAGAACTTATAGTTAGTCCTCAAGAGGTGGGTGGACTTCCATTAAAGCACATTAAAATCTGATTGGCTACATCCTTAATCCATCTTAATTTGTGCGTTCATTGGCTGAACCCTCAGCCAATGTGTCCTTCTGCAAACAAAAGCGGATGGGAAATCAGGTAAATGTAAATGTGTGTCCTGACAAAATAACACCTTAACCTAAACAAAGGCCTGTCAGCATGAAGGTGACCACTGGACTGGATCTGTTGCACACATTAACAGCATCAGTCAGTCAACTGGTCACACTGGAATAGTTAGGAACCCATCTATGATAATAACCAGCTAGTCCCATGTACTGTCATGAGCCTTAGGCTTGCTGTGCTATTTCCCATTTGTGAAAACTCCTGTACTTGACAGAACAGAACAGGTCCAGCCTCCGCCGTTGAAGCTCCTCGCTTTCCATCCCCTGATGACACAACGACTGGGGTTCCTCCTCAGCCCTAGTTCCGTCGTCCTGTGTCCTTGGGGTTACGCGTCTTCTAGGCAGCCACGACCCTTTCCAGCTCGCCTGTGTCGTTTGCTCACCGTCTCCAGTTTCTCTCCAGGGCATTTCCGCCTAATGGCAAGCTGACTACCCACAATGGCATAATGGCAGAGGTGAATGGCAGTTGAAAGTCTTTTAATGAACACAAAACAGGGAAACAATGGGAACAGAACATGAACTTAAACAGGACATCAACCAAATATGACAGACTAGGAGCTACATAGACTAGACATGACACATGGGCTAGGAGATCACACAGGGCTAATGAACAAAGGAACATAACAACAAACCACTTAACTCAACAGATGCAAGACCAAGAAACAAAACTTAAGCAGGCTATTTATAATGAAACTAATGAGCAACCTCGGTTCATGTGAGCGCTCCCATCACCTGACCGAGGTGCATTCTGGGACATCAAGTTCAACATAACAGAAACTACAACAGAAAACAAAAAGGAGTCTCTGGGCGCTTTGGCACCCTCTAGGGGTTTTCCCTGGCAACAGGGAAGGAAAAGGGAAGTAAAAGCAATGTTTTAAAATTTTTTTTATTACAGGACATCAAGGGGACATCAAATTAATTTCTTAGATGCAGCTCCCATTTATTCAACACTCGATCTCACTAAAGAGATATTGACAGATTCCATCTCTTATAGGGGAGCAGAGAATTCAAGGTGGATCTAGTGGAGGGTTATTGTTTATTAATTAATTTTTCATAATAGTATTGTAGGTTTTTATTGTAATGTAATGTTCACTTGTGGGGACCACGGGAAGAGAGCTAATAAGGATTGTAATAAAAAAATAAAAAAATAAAAAAATACGCAAGTAAATACATAGATTAATAATGGCACTGTGGCCAAAAAGTTATAAGAAATAGTGAATACAATTGATGAAAACACAGTCAGTGTTTTAACACATTTTTGCAAAGTGGTTCTCTAAGTTTGATCCCAATTCTGACTCTGAGATGCATTGATGGTTCAGTTTAATGTACTGTATTATAAACCAGTACATTAATCGTAATCAAGCATGACCATCTGAACTTTCAGACACAAAGTACAATTAAGCCAGGGAAACAAAGAAAAGCAGAGACAGGGGTTATAGCACGATTGTGTCATATGTTATCCCAGTGGAAAATATTTTGCATGAATAAACACAGTGTGCACATAGTATGAGAACACGTTCAGATTAATCTTCACTTCTTGCCTACAGCAGCTGTCTGATAAAATCACAGACTTGGTGTATGATCAAAAATGGTAAGCGCAAACATTTACTAAACTACTTTGTATTAGGAACAAAATGCTAATATGTACTGAGAGCAATTCACTATTGCCTTTAGTAAGTTCATGTTGTATTTTTATGTTACTTTTATTAAGTGATGTACTTTAAACTGTTTAAACGTTATTAGGCCACAGTGTTCCGTTTGTTCAGCTGATTCATTAGTGTAAAAACTATAAATCTGCTCTCAGCTCTGAGTAATACACCCAAGATCTAATTTTAAATAAGATATTTCTCTGAAAACATTTCATGATTGTGTAAAGCATGCAAAACACTGCTGAACTGCCATTCTACGTATTGTCAAACCTGATAACAGCTACAGGGAGACACTGTATGATGTCAGGTATGATAATAAAATAAATCCAAAAGAATTCACACTCGATATAAATAGTCTATGTTTTTTTTATTTGTCCGCAAAAAATGGAAAGATTTTTATTGAAAAAAAAAAAAAAAAAGGAGCGGAAACATTCAATATCTTGGAAACGTAAGAGTTTACACCTGATTTAATGGGGCAGGTTACTGTTCAAAAATAATCGATAACATTTAAACTCATATACATTCACCCCAAAATATTGATCAGTCATTTCTCTTAGGTTTTATTTCATTCAGCCAAATGCCATATGGCAATTGTGAAGGAGTTGGAGGAATATCTGTCACACCCTGGACATAGAGTGGATACACTTCTCTAACTATAATCAACCTTAAGGCCTATTTTCTGCTCATGATGAGATGCTTTATTTCTAACTCTTTTTTTTTTTTTTAAAAGTGACAGAGATCACACTTTTTCTTTAATCTGATATTTGATATGAGCATTAACTGAAGCTCTTGACCTGTAGCTGCAGGGTGTTTGTACTGTGCTGCTGCCACATTATTAGCTGATTAGAGAACTGCCAGTACATCTGGACAGCTCTTCATAAAAAGTGAAAGATGGATGTGTATTATGCATTATACTGTAGTGGCTGAATTATAAATCGCAATAGAAAAAGCAACAGATTCAGCCAACAGCACCAAACACAAATCCCTGTTTGCCTATGGGGCTCCTTCTTTGTTTTTATTTACTGGACTTAATTTGACTCAAACATAACATAAGATAGATAGATAGAGTTTTAATATTACACAATATTAACTAAAACAGTAAATAGAAAATACAGTTTGTAAAGGATGATTTCATTTATTAAGGGAAAAAAAGCTGTCCAAACCTGACTGGCCCTATGTGAAAAAGTAATTGCCCCTAAACCTAACAAGTGCTTGTGCCACCCTTGGCAGCAACAGCTGGAAACAAGCATTTTCGACAACTGGCAATGAGTCTTTTACATCACCGTGAATCGCTTTGATTATACAACCAATACCATGTTTGACTGTTGGTATGATGTACATGTTCTTTTTTTTAAAAACCTGTGTAAGTTATTCTGTGAGATGTAATAGAAAGCACACCCTCCCTCCACAGAATATTTTTTCACAACAGGTCTGGCAGTAATCAGACCTGGGTGTGGCAAGTGAAATTTAACTCGGCTTTCCAAAAAATGCTGTTAATCACAGTTCATGCATTATTTAGCAAGTGGGCAATTTCTTTCTCGCATAGGGCCAGGTATGTTTTAATATATATTTAAAAAAAGGCCAAAAAGAAGAATTGCGAGGGGCAGAACCACGAGAAAACCTCCTGCACAGGTGGCTACACCATGGAGTTCTGAAAAGGCAGAGTCGCGGCCATCCAGAGGTGCGGTTGCTTAGCAACGAAGCAGCAATCTGCAAATAAAGTGATATTAATTCCGATAAGTTTCTCAGGGTTGGTCACCATCTCCATGGTTTATTCTTTTCACTTTCTTTACTTTATTCTATTATCATTGTACTACTTTGTAAAACTAATAAATAAAACTAATTCCATCTATATTAATTACCCTAACTGTTGGTCACTAGGTGTCAGTTGCCAGCATACAGCTAGTTTGGACAATTCCAGATATCTATGATGGCATCATGCTGATATTCAGTGCAACAGCACTCCCTCTCATGTGATCTTACATAATTGCTTTAAATATTATAATTATTTAATAATAATAAAAAAAGATCTCCTATCTTTCACTTTTTACATGTCCATTTTACATGAAAGGTTGATGTCAACATTCCTGCTGGATTAAACATTTTCATGGTCTATACAATGGAAGAATATTTAATGGGAACTCTTCATTTTGAGTGTACGCCTAGACCTAGCCACATAAATGCAAACATTACCAGACGTCACCTTCACGCACACCACCTTCTCTGTCTCCTGCTAGTTGTTAAATAAATACTGCATAATCTATATGCAAATTAGCACATGTAGCATCTAGTGACTTTTCCAGAAGGTTCTAAATACTTTCCATTGGTCCATTGCAAGGCCAAACTCTTGGCACAGTGGACGGGTCACTGGCGAGTTGTGAAGCCAGCAGCAGTGTAGAGCATGAGGGAGAAAAGAACATGGAATAAAACATAATAATCTAAGATGAGACTGGCAGCAAGGAGGAAGCACCACTGCCTATTTAGCTGAGCTCTCGGGTTTTCAACACACCCTTCAGGACACAGCATAAAGCTGTTCATGGTATTGTGGTGCTCCATACCATGCGCCAAGAAAGGACCAAGGGTGCAGAGCAATGATGGTAGTTACATGACATACCGGATTACTTTTCAGCTGGACATTTGTCGAGCTGTCACAACATGTGGTGGAATGACTGCAGGGGCTCCAGGATCATGGGGCTTTGCTTTCCACGCAGGTAGCTCAACTGGTGGTTCACTGGGAGTCTCCACCAACGCCCAGTCTCAACAAAAGTTATGTCCTACTTTTTCATAGTCAAGCCATAGGAAATCTGTCCACTAAGCCACATTAGCCTTCAAGTCTGTCCTGTTAGCCATGTTAGGCTTGAACTCTACTGATGGCTTAGAGATACTTCCTGTTACCCATGTTAGCAGTTATGCTTCATTTGAGCTATATGTGTTATTTCACATTTGCCCCGAGATGCTTCCAGTGAATGTAAAAATGCTTCCTGAGATGCCCCATGTTATCCCTGTAAGCCCAAATATGACCAATTCTAACTACTTTCTGAAGATGTACAGCTTTCAAACCACACTGTGTTGCTTTTGGTGGAGATGATCTTAATTGTATTTTGGTGGCTTGTCAAATTATACCCTACATGTTGGTAATATTTATGCAAAGAATATTTCTGATGTTATGGAAATCCCTGTGTTCCATGTGCCAATTGTACTCTTTATTGGTATTTAATTTGAATAAATGTTTGTGTGGGAATATTTCAAGATTCATCATCACTGACACCTGTAGCTGTTATCAGTCTAAAAAGGCAAATCAGGATGAATTGGATTCAATTGCTTTTATTGACTCACAAAAAATCTTATTATTTTCTGTTTTAAGATATATACATGTTCATCCATTGACAATACGATATATTAATTAACCCCATAATACTATGAATAAATCATTTTATTCCCAGTAATAACAGGTGTCTATGTGATCATCTTTTTATCTGCAGGCATCCACCTGTTCTAATATCACCGATCTACTGCAGACACACTACCTCGCACCCATGTATGCACTGGAGTTTGCCATTGGCTTCCCCTGCAACCTGTTTGTGGTCCTGTTCTATGTGTTCTGGCTGCCTACTTGGAAATCTATAAACGTGTACATGTTTAATCTGGCCATTTCTGACCTCATCTTTCTGTGCACCTTACCAGTGCTGAGCTACAAGTACATGCACAACCAAGAGTTTCCCCTGGTAGGCTGTGTGGTTACTCGCTACATCCTCCACGTTAACATGTATGCCAGCATCCTCTTCATGGTGTGTGTGGGCGTGGACCGATTAACATTGCTGTGGTACCCACAACGCAATCACTTCCTTTTGTCTTGCAAAGCCTCGTTGTTGATCAGTTTCCTGAACTGGATTTTGGTGACAATTGAGATCGCTCCTCTTATCATGTTTGCTTATCACGACCTAAAGAAAACCAACTGGATGAAGTGCAATGATTTTGGCAGCATGAAGCCAACCATCCCTGTTCTAATCTACAGCTTGTTACTCACTACTGTCGCGTATGTGCTGCCACTGCTGACCATATATCTGTCAGCGAGTAGGATGATTTCTCTGCTCAAGAGGAGAGAGGAAGTGCTTGGGACATCCTTCCAAAGGCCAGTGAACATCTTGAAGGCTGCAGTGGTCATGTTGCTGGTGCTTTACATGCCATATCATGTGATGAGGAACATGCGCCTCGCATCACAGCTTCCTGGATTGGGACTGACACGGTGTACAATAGTCTACATCGAGGCAGTGTACATAATATCACGGCCGATTGCATTTTTTCACAGTGTCATGAACCCTGTGTTTTATGTCCTAATGACAGACAGGTTTAAGGAGGTCCTGCAGGACAAGTGGAAGCTTGTAGAGGCTTGTAGAGGCTTGACAATATGTAGAAGATTGTCATTCTGATTAGGATGAAGTCAAGCAGCCGAGTCACGCATCTATAAGTTTTGTGTGCATAAAGCTTACACACATCTGCCACTGATTATAACTATATAAACATGTCAAAAGTACAACACCCACTATAATGTGCAGCCCACTTTGCAGCTCTCAGTTTTGTGAAAAGTGACATCACACGCTTTCCTTGGCTCAGTCATATTCCTCGCTGAAAAAAAAAAAGAATAGAAAGCTTCCTAAACACCTTTTATGTCCTACTCTGAGATAGGAATATTTTCAATCCTAAATAACCTGATTCTGAAACGCTTAGTTAATACTGTACATGCCAGGGTCTCCATTTAAGTCTTAATGTGTTGCATATAGTTGCATGCAGATTTTACATACAGTGCATCATTCATGGCATACATCAAAAACTGTTTCCCCTTTCTTTCTATTGGTATACTTTATGTAAAGATGTAAGTTTTCTAATGAATAAATATTCATCAAAAGTAATAAAAGTATTTTTTTGCATGAATTACTTACATTTCGTCTGATTTATTTGTCCAAGTCAAAATAAACGACAAACACACTCTTGTTAAAGTAGTAGATAAAGAAATAATAACTGTTGATGATATGCACCTTCCCATGGACTTTAGCTCCATTTAACATGTGTCGTGGCAAATTTTGTGAACTGCACCAATTTTCCAAACAAAAACCCAACAACTGCTTGAGTATTGAAAGAGCAAAGAAGTTTATTGCAACCATAAGTAAAGTTTGGACACACCTTCTCATTCAAAGAGGTTGAATTTGTATTATGGCAAGAAAAAAGCAGCTCAGTGAAGAAAAACGAGCGGCCATCATTACTTTAAGAAATGAAGGTCAGTCAGTCGGAAAAATTGTGAAAACTTTGAAAGTGTCCCCGAGTGCAGTCACAAAAACCATCGAGCGCTACAAAGAAACCGGCTGACATGCGGACCGGCCCGGGAAAGGAAGACCGAGAGTCGCCTCTGCCGCGGAGGATAAGTTCATCCGAGTCACCGGCCTCAGAAATCGCAGGTTAACAGCAGCTCAGATCAGAGAGCAGGTCAATGCCACACAGGGTTCTAGCAGCAGACACATCTCTAGAACAACTGTTAAGAGGAGACTGTGTGAATCAGGCCTTCATGCTAGAATATCTGCTAGGAAACCACTGCTAAGGACAGACAACAAGCAGAAGAGACGCGTTTGGGCTAAAGAACACAAGAAAGAACACAAGAAAGAAAACTCGCTGAATGAGAAGGGGATTTTTCCCGTTTTTACGCTTTAATACTACTGGACTTTATCCGATTTTTGCGCTTTTTGGGAGAACACGCGTATCATCTGACCAACAACAAGCGAATCCATCACCAAATAATCACAACTCCGGCACAAAGGTACGTTATCATGTCTACCATTCAGCTCGCTCAGTGTGTGGAGTGCAGGATGTTTAGACATTCTTCCTCCGTCATTAGTGATAATTTTATTTGTGATAGGTGTGTGTTAGTTAGCACCCTGACGGAGAAGATAGTAGCATTAGAGGAGCGCATCCAGACTTTAGAGAGGGTTAGAGAGCGCGAGAGCAGCGTTAATCTTGTAGTGGAAAGTCTGGGTGCCGCAGGCGGAGATAATCAGCCCCCGACTCCGGCAGTAGAGTCCTCACAGCGGGGCGAGTGGGTGACGACTCGGCGGCATACTCGTTCAGCCAAAGCTAACGCTAAGGCTAGCCCACCGGAGCACACCTCTTCCGCGCTTCACATGTCCAACAGGTTCGCTCTCCTCAGTGATGCACCCGCTGAGAAACCTGAAAGAGCTCTGGTTATAGGAGACTCTATACTGAGACATGTGAAATTAGCCAGGCCTTTAGGGGCGCCAGCGGCAGTGGTCAGGTGTATCCCGGGAGCCAGAGCACCGGACATAGCAGGTAATCTTAGGGCTCTAGGTCAGCATAGGTTCTCTAAGATAGTGGTACATGCTGGAGCTAATGATATACGCCTTCGTCAGTCAGAGGTTAGCAAGCATAACTTTACAGAGGTGTTTAAAATAGCGAAGGCGATGTCCGAAGAAGTAGTTTGCTCTGGTCCCATCCCAATGAGACGTGGCGACATAGCTTACAGCAGGTTATGGTCGCTGAACCGCTGGATGTCCAGGTGGTGCTCCGAAAACAACGTGGGCTTCATAGACAATTGGAGGACCTTTGAGGGCAAAACTGGCCTGTTAGGGCGGGACGGTGTCCATCCCACTCGGGAAGGTGCTGCTCTCATTTCTTGCAGTATAGCACATAGTCTCAGAAGAGGCCTAGTTAATCGGTGACAATCCAGAGCCCAGGCCAGGGAGCAGACAGACAGGCTAAACCAACCGTCTGCTAGCTGCAGAGAGTCGTCACTCAGGGTACATCATATTGAGACTGTGTCTGTTCCCCGAGCTAAACATAAATTTAGAAAGACTCAGAAAGTCTGTTTTAGTAATTTAATTAACATAGATACCACAAACTCAGATCACACTGAATGCGCAGCCGGCACCTCTGATCTGAAGCTAGGACTGTTAAATATTAGATCTCTCGCATCTAAAGCAGTTATTGTTAATGAAATTATCACAGATCAGGAGTTTGATATCTTATGTTTAACAGAAACCTGGATTAAACAGGACGAGTATGTAGCTCTAAATGCAGCTAGTCCTCCTGGATACAGCTACATACACCAGCCTCGGCTAACTGGTAGAGGAGGAGGAGTCGCAGTTATTTATAACGATAATCTGTCTCTCGTACAAAAACACAGTTTTAAATCTAATGCATTTGAAATTCTCTATAGTAACATAAAGTCAGCTCAGTCGATCCCGCTAATCATCATTTACAGACCCCCAGGGCCGTACTCGGAGTTTCTCTGCGAATTTGCAGATTTCCTCTCAAACCTTGTTGTTTCTGTAGACAAAGCGTTAATTGCTGGAGACTTTAATATTCATTTTGAGAATCCAGAAGACCCTCTGAGAACAGCATTTATGTCCTTACTGGACTCAGTAGGAGTAAATCAGTGTGTAGTAGGACCCACTCATAAAGCAGGTCACACTTTAGATTTAATATTATCCTTCGGATTAAGTATAGGAAATATAACCACAATTCCACAGTCTGAAGTTATCTCAGATCACTACCTTGTCTCGATTAAAGCGTGTTATAGTAATAATGTATGCAGCACAGCACCGCGCTTCCACCTTAAACGTACATTTACATCAAATACCGCACAGAGCTTTATCAATAATCTTCCAGAATTATCAACTTTGATTGGATCGCCATCTGACTTCACAGAACTCGAACAGGCGAATGAATATCTAGAGTCAGCACTTCGTTACAGCTTAGATAATGTAGCTCCAGTTAAAAGGAAAATGATTAGAGATAAGAAACTCGCTCCTTGGTATAATGACCACACACGTGCTTTAAAACAAACCACTCGAAAATTCGAACGTAAATGGCGCCAAACTAAATTGATAGTATTCAAAATAGCTTGGAAGGAGAGCATCCTGAACTATAAAAAAGCTCTCAGTGATGCTAGATCAACGTATCTCTCCACTCTTATAGAAAATAACAAAAACAACCCGAGATTTTTATTTAATACCGTAGCTAACTTAACTAAAAACAAGACCACTGCAGAAATCTCCACAACAACATCATGCAGTAGTGAGGATTTCATGAACTTTTTCAATAATAAAATCATAAATATTAGGCAAAAAATTCAGGCTTTGAAAACAGACAATTTAAATAATTCAGATGATCTAACCACATCACATCAGAACTTAGAACACTTTACTCCCCTTGAAGCGAGGGAACTAATTTCACTCATCTCTTCTTCAAAATCGTCAACCTGTATATTAGATCCTATACCGACACATTTTCTCAAACAGATAGTACCAGCAATAATAGAACCCCTGTTGAAAGTAATTAACTGTTCACTCAGTAGTGGGTATGTCCCCAAATCCTTTAAATTAGCCGTTATTAAACCGCTAATCAAGAAACCTGACCTTGACCCCTGTCTGCTTTCTAATTACAGGCCGATATCAAACCTTCCCTTTATCTCCAAGATTTTGGAAAAGGTAGTATCACAGCAGCTATGTTCACATCTACACAGAAATAGCATAAATGAACTGTATCAGTCAGGATTTAGGCCTCATCACAGCACAGAGACAGCACTTGTTAAAGTAGTAAACGACCTCCTATGGGCCTCTGATCAGGGTTGCGTCACTATACTTGTGTTACTGGACCTCAGTGCAGCTTTTGACACCATTGATCACAGTATTCTCCTTCACAGATTAGAAAAGGTAGTAGGAATTAAGGGAACTGCCCTCTTGTGGCTCAGATCCTATTTGACTGATCATTATCAGTTTGTAGATTTAGATGGGGACCATTCCTCATGTTCTCAAGTGGAGTTTGGTGTTCCACAGGGCTCAGTTTTAGGCCCACTGCTTTTTTCCCTTTACATGCTTCCTCTGGGCAACATAATTCGTAAACATGGTATTAGTTTTCATTGTTATGCTGATGACACACAATTATATGTCTCAGCAAAACCAGATGAGAAAAACCAGTTTGCTAAAATCGAGCAGTGTGTGCAGGACATACGAGATTGGATGTTAATTAATTTTCTTCTGCTTAATCCTGATAAGACAGAAGTTCTGGTCATAGGACCACAAGTAGCTAGAAGTAAGCTTTCTGATCACACTGTAACTTTAGATGGCCTTTCTGTTCCATCAAGTGCAACAGTAAAAGACCTCGGTGTGATTATAGATTCCAGCCTTTCGTTTGAAGCTCATGTAGATAATATCACCAGGATAGCTTTCTTTCACCTTAGAAATATTGCCAAGATAAGAAACATATTGTCACTAAATGATGCAGAAAAACTAGTTCATGCTTTTATCACGTCTAGGTTGGACTATTGTAACGCCTTACTGTCTGGTTGTTCAATTAGGTGTATAAACAAGCTTCAGTTAGTACAGAATGCAGCAGCGAGAGTCCTCACTAAAACCAGAAAATACGAGCACATCACCCCTATCTTATCTACACTGCATTGGCTCCCTGTGAAATTTCGCATCGATTTTAAGATACTACTTTTGACATTTAAAGCACTAAATGGTCTCGCGCCACAGTATTTGAGTGAACTGTTAGTGTCTTACGATCCGCCACGCCTACTTTGATCAAAGAATGCAGGCTGCCTGTCAGTACCACGTATTATTAAAACTACAGCAGGGGGCAGAGCTTTTTCTTACAAAGCCCCAAAGTTATGGAATAGTCTTCCTATTAATGTTCGGGACTCAGACACAGTCTCAGTGTTTAAGTCTAGGCTAAAAACCTATTTATTTAGCCAAGCATTTTTGTAAATAGATTAACCTTAGGTAAAGGAGCAGATCTGGGGGACTCATGGATGTAGAGTATTCTGGTGAACTGGTATGTTTAGATGCTGTCCTCCCCACTCTCATTGTTCACTCAGGTTTGTTGACGGTGAGGTGATTGGTTGCTTTACATCTCAGGGAGCCCTCATGTTTGTGTTTCCTTCTGGCTCTCCCTTTTAGTTATGCTGTTATAGTTAGTCCTGCCGGAGTCTCTGCTTGCACTTTGCACTAAATATACATTCACCTATACATGCTGACTGTGACCATACCTAACTGCCATCTCTCCTTATTTTCTGTTCTCTCCTTTTCTGCTCTCTTCTCTCTCTCCCTCCCCCTCTTCTTTCCCTCTCTCTGTTTCTCTGTCGAGCTATACATGTTTCGCTCCTGAGTTGCCAGTGATCCAGACCCCTCTGCCCTCTGGAGCCGTCTAACCCATCCTGGAGTCCTGCTACTGGTTGGAGATCTCGTCGCATGGATGCCCCGTGTGGTCTGCCTGGATTCGTATGGTGGCTGGGGATGGTTTCCATGAAGACTCTCCTGTCATCGAGTGATGCTCTGGGGACCTGTGACTTCAGTTGTTCGATAACTCAGGACCGGAATCCCCTACAGTCTACCTGAGCCTCCGGGAACAAACTGGACTCCTTTTAATTTTAAAACATCTCTTGTTATACTGAACTTCCAGTCTTACACATTATTCTGCTGAGCAATTCCTGCTATCCGTTATCACCCAGATGAGGATGGGTTCCCTGTTGAGTCTGGTTCCTCTCAAGGTTTCTTCCTATTACCATCTCAGGGAGTTTTTCCTTGCCACCGTCGCCCTCGGCTTGCTCATCGGGGACAATCTTGTCATTTTGATTCATATACATTGCATAAAACTTACTTCTTTTTATTGTGTAAAGCTGCTTTGCGACAATGTCAATTGTTAAAAGCGCTATATAAATAAAATTGACTTGACTTGACGTGTCCAAACTTTTGCTCTGTACTGTAGGTTAATTTTGTTAGGCCCGATTGACTGGCACCTCCCAATTACTATATTTCCCTCTCATCTCATATTTATTCATGTCTGCCTTGAAAAATCATATTTTCTTTTTTTTTCCAATTTTGGGGAAAGTTTGGTTGGTTTCTTTACGAACCAGACTATTGACCTCTGCTGGTGAAGACTTAGTTTTTCTTCAGAGGTGTAATTTTTTACTAAATCTTCCTCTTCAAGTTGCGTAAGTACTCTATTCTTATTATTTGTATCATATCTGATTTGTTTTTAACTGTCTATAGTATACCTCTAAATGTATAGAAATTATTTTAACCTTTGTTTTGATTATTTGCTTTAATTATACATTATGCATAATCATACAATTATCTGATTATTCTAATGTATAATTCTAATCTTATATATCAAATAGGGACTAATGTGCCAAAATATTGATACATTATTATAGATTACAATTAGGGATTAATTAAATCAGCACATGATCACATTTAAATGAGCATTTACTCTTTATATAATCATTGTTTTTGTTGGTTTACAAACCTACATAAATTTTTGTCAGAACCTTTATCAAAACCTATATATATATATATACCAGGATTGATTATTTTATATTATTATTTTTGAACCTACACTATTCAGATCAGAATTATATACTATTACTATAATTCTATATAGTTATGCATATGTATGTAGTATACTATAGATAATTGTGTATAGTAGTTATAATTATTAAAGATGAATTAAAATTTTAGTATGCGAGTTATATTCATCCTTTGAAGGTTTCTGATTTTTCTTTGCGCCCATGTTCATTAAATTCTCCCTTTGTTTCATTTTAGCTCACAGGCAGCGCTCTTCTCACTAATCTCATCTCGCCCGAGGATCCTTCTGGGAGCAGGTGCTTACACCCTTCCTTACCCAAATCGCCACAATCAGCGCCTTATCAGAGCACTTGCTCCCCTGAGGAGGGTATTGCTGAGGATTAGTGATTAGTTTGACTTTTCTTTCCTTTATCCAACATGATAAATATGAAGTATGTTGTTTTTATTATTTTATTCGCTCTTAAAAGCGGAAGTCTAGCTCTTTGCACTATGTCCCAATCAAAACAGAACTGAAGATTTATTTATTTTTGTGGATCTCTGCCTGCATTTTCTGTATTTTGCTTGATTATCCTTGGTTATGAGTATACAGCTATAAAAAAATAAATAAAAGGAGTAAATATTATTAGTATATTGCTCTGCTAGTTATTATTTTTTGTTAGTATCATTATTTTACTTATTGCTTTGTTTCCTATCCCTGCCTTCTGTCTGTATGTTTCTTACTTCCCCGATTTGCCGTGCAGGTGCCTTTTCTTCTCCAGTGAGTGGATCAAGGGCTCTCGAACAGAGGCCTTCTGGGTATTTGGTACCTCACACTTGAACACAATTGTAGGCCAATAAGAATTTTCCACACATGACATGACACGTGATTCTTCCGCAAGAATGACAATGACTTCAGTATAACTCATGGAGGACTGGATTTGGCATAAGTGTGTAGATTAAAAATTCATTTGAAATTTTAGTGTTTGTAGATCATTATATTTAACGACATCCAACAAAATTCTCAGGTCATTCCTAATATTTTAGATCATTTGCTTGTCTCTTATTCTTGTTTCAAGGTTGTTCACATACTAATTACATTCTGTCACAGCGTGCGCCCAAATCTATTATTACTGCAAAAGGAGAGGATCTGCTTGCGCGATGCAGGAACGGTTCTTGGCGAATCTTCACAGTTTATAGACAAGCATGTTAAAGGTAAAGGCTATAAGACCATTTCCAAGCAGCTAGATGTTCCTGTGACTACAGTTGCACATATTATTCAGAAATTTAAGATCCATGGGACTGTAGCCGACCTCCCTGGACGTGGCCGCAGGAGGAAAATTGATGACAAATCAAAGAGACGGATAATCCGAATGGTAACAAAAGAGCCCAGAAAGACTTCTAAAGAGATCCAAGGTGAACTTCATGCTCAAGGAACATCAGTGTCGGATCGCACCATCCGTCGTTGTTTGAGCCAAAGTGGACTACATGGGAGACGACCAAGGAGGACACCATTGTTGAAAACAAATCATAAAAAAGCCAGACTGGAATATGCCAAACTACATGTTGACAAGCCACAAAGCTTCTGGGAGAATGTCCTATGGACAGATGAGACAAAAATTAACTTTTTGCCAAGGCACATCAGCTCTATGTTCAATATGAAGCATATGAAGAAAAGAACACTGTCCCTACTGTGAAACATGGAGGAGGCTCTGTTATGTTCTGGGGCTGCTTTGCTGCATCTGGCACAGGGTGTCTTGAATCTGTGCAGGGTACAATGAAATCTCAAGACTATCAAGGGATTCTAGAGAGAAATGTGCTGGCCAGTGTCAGAAAGCTGGGTCTCAGTCGCAGGTCATGGGTCTTGCAACAGGACAATGAGCCAAAACACACAGCTAAAAACACCCAAGAATGGCTAAGAGGAAAACATTGGACTATTCTAAAGTGGCCTTCTATGAGCCCTGACCTCAATCCTATTGAGCATCTTTGGAAGGAGCTGAAACATGCTGTCTGGAAAAGGCACCCTTCAAACCGGAAACAACTGGAGCAGCTTGCTCATGAGGAGTGGGCCAAAATACCTGCAGAGAGGTGCAGAAGTCTCATTGACAGTTACAGGAATCGTTTGATTGCAGTGATTGCCTCAAAAGGTTGTGCGACAAACTATTAAGTTAGGGGTACCATCATTTTTGTCCAGGCCTGTTCCATGAGTTCATTTTAAAAAAATAATTCTGTTGAAGCATGGTTGAAAAGCAATGTCTGATTTTCATTGGCTAACATTCATAGAATTCTTATTTATTATTCATTTTGACAAATTAAAGTTATTTCTGTGACCATTGTGAGTTTTTCTTTCATTGACCGAAGGGTACCAACAATTTTGTCCACGTGTGTAATGTGTATAATGTGTATATAAGCTTTCCTAACTAAAATAAATCAGCATGGATCATTCAATATCCAGGTGTCCTAAAATACCTAAAGAATTCCTAACATTCTAGAGGGTTGTCTGAGATCCTACAATGGGTTAAACCTTGGTTTTGCCCTGCCTGATTACAGGTTCCTTGTTATCTAGTGAATGTTGTAAGAAAGGGAAATGGGGCTATCCCAAACCCTTTGGACTGAATGAACTGATGTGGTCTGGCTAGATATGCACAGCCATATATTGATAAATAGGCTATAGGTTCACTGAGAGGGGATCTCATTATAACCCCTATCCAATAAAAGGCTTTTCTGAATGTAAAATGAGGAGAATGTGTGCTGGTGCTTGTTCTGATGTTAGTGTCCCCCCAAGTTCACAATAAAACAAAAACCACACACTCAAAGAGTAATATTATCAGTGCTAAGCTCAGCTCTGCTTGGATTTTTAGCCCCACTCTCTCTTCCACCCAAGAGCATGCTCAAAAAACTGTGGAAAGAAAAGCATAGATGGAATGAGAAAAGTCCACTGAGAACATCTAAAAATGTACAGAGTGGACAGTCTGTCTTGAAATATTGAAGGACTTTAGTGTTCCTCATTGCATTGAAGCAGAATACTCTGGAAAATTAATACACACCCAACCCAAATCTTAAAACCCAATTTAAAGATTCAGTGTATTGGACAGTGTTAAGGTACATGACTTTTAGCCAATTGAATAGATGTGACCCAGGAGAATACCAGTGTGTTACAGTGGAGATTCCTAGGCAAAAAGTTAAACCCAGTAGATGATGAAGTGACAAGAAACTGATGGATAGAAGTCAGCACTGAGTGTCACACATACAAATTTGCCACTGCTGCTATTCCTCTAAGGTTTCATTGGCATATCAAATATGAAATCTGCCTCTCTATTTAAAAAAAAAAGTTTTTATATGTTCTTAATCGTATAATATTATGAAGAGAATAATAATAAACATGGCATGAACACAAGAACCGAACAGATCAGTGAAAAACAGCAGGAACATAAACAGTAATGTAAACAGATGTAAGACCAAAAGCAAAAGAATCCCAAACACCGATGAATAAAGACAGGAGACTATGAAACAGGAGATAATAAAACACAGTTTCAAAATAAAAGTCTGACGGGTGCAGGGTGACCTCAAGGGGATTTTTCGCACTGGTTTACTTACGTTACTTATTTTAGATCTATACATCCTCTTGGATAAAATCAGTTCACTTTGATCAAGAAACTGTAAATTTTTTAAAATTATTTTTTATTTCTCTACCAAGCGCTACAATCGCTATCTGCACATTCAGAGAAAGTGAAATAAAGCCAGAGGAAAGAAAGACAAAAAGACACAGAGGTTATTAAAGCATTGTTTCCTCAGGGGAAGACACTTTGCATAATTAAACATGCAGTGGTGTTATGATGAGCTTTGAATACAGGCAAACACATATACAATAAGCATCACATTTTTCCAACAGCAGCTGTTTGTACAATCGCACACTGAGTGTATAACCAAGAATGGTAAGGCAATGTTTTTCCTGATCTGATTTTTAGGATTTGTATAGTTAGGGTTATTTTTTAGCCTTCATTAAGTAGTAAGCTAACCTCCAGCTTAGGTGAGTCAGAAAAATGTATTTACTTAATAATCAGAAAAAACATATTACATGTCAGAACAATAAAATCAAACAATTTAATCACTTGGACATTGTCTCACCTGCTTCTTTTTTCTTGCAGCAAAAGAAAAGTGGTCTGAAAAGTGCATATTTTCCTGTAAGATATATTTGTGCATTATGTGTATTATGTAATATTATGTAAAATATATGAGGGCTTCCGCGTACACCCATGTTACCAAAGCTCAGAATCAAGTCCCCAAAAAACTATAGAAATAAATAGATAAAAAAATATTTACACACATTTAACTGTTCAGTCAAAGCAAATGTAATAATAATAATAACAATAATAATAATAATAATAATAATAATAATGAATGGATACAGTCACACAGGACACAATAATCAAGGTACAATCGAAGAAGAATAATTATTTATACAAAAGAAAAGCAGAAGAAAAGAAAAGGAAAAAGAAAGATTCTGAATATGGGATTAAGAGGGATTGTGCTGCATGTATGATTGTAATTCTCTCTCGCGCGTGAGTGTAATTTTCACTTAATCATGATTATTAACCTTTGAATATTCTTATGAATATTAAATGTGCTACATGATTAAACTCAATGCAAATGTTTGAATGTCACTGTAAATACTGAAATGTATTTCCCTCTTTGGATAATACTGTCACTCACCTCACTCACTCTGTAATGCTCTAGCTGGTGCGTTTGCATGCCGCTTTTGCATGCAGCGGTACACGTGTGTTAGCTGGATTATTCAAATATTATTTCTGTTCACTTGGATGGGTTTGGAGTCTTTTAGGACTATGGAGTGATGAACAGGTGTGTTCTACCTGGTGTCTCCATGAAGGACTGATCATGTGAGCACTTCTACATTTGTTGTCTTTATCCCTCTGTCACATGATCTAGGGTCAGTTCACTCTAGCCTTGGCATCCAGGAATGTACTGCTCTTCAACCTGCTTCTTCTCCTCCTCCTCCACTGCTTTGACAAACAGAGCATGATCAGCCTCTGAGTCGGCTACCGTCACCAGCTTGTGCTCTGGTGTTGATAACAGCACTAGGACTTCATTGCCAGGTTGGAAGTTGCGAGTTCGTGCTGCCTTGACATATCATATTTTCTTCTAAGCTTGGGCCTGTAGTAGTGAGTGGTCTTTTGCAGTACAGACTGATGCCTCTAAACAGGGCATTGGAGCTGCACTTCTGCAAACCTGTGTACTTCCTAAATTTGTGGCCTATCAGTTGAAAACTCCTCCAACATGAAATTACGTACTCAACAGTGAAGAAGATGTGTTTTGCTGTTAAGTGGGCTTTGGAATCTCTACGGTATTACCTACTTGGATGTAAGTTTCAGCTAGAGACTGATCATTGGGCTCTTGTCTGGTTAGGGCACATGAACGACACCAGTACCTGAATCACTAGGTGGTTCCTGAACATTAAACCTTTTGATTTTTTTAATGGTGTTTTATGTACACCCTTAAAATACCAGCACACCAAGGCAAAACACAATCTTGTCATAGTTTTTTGTTTGTGTGCTGTTGTTTTGGTGTCAATTAAATTTCAATTAATTTAAAGGCTATAATCTCATTGTTTTGTTTGTTTGGCACTGTTGTTTGGATGTTTAATATACAGTGTCCAGTCTGGCTCTATCATACTCACAAAAAAAACAAAAAAAAACAAAAACAAAACAAAACAAACACTTTACACATTTACAATTCAAACAGCCATACATACATTCTGGTTTACATCCCACTTGCCAAACCTGCAAAACATCTGCCCCTAGTAAATAACTCTATCTATTGTGATGTTCTTTATTATGGAAGCAAATTAGCATCATAATTACTTGAATTATATCAGCCTTTAAAAAATATGTTTTGAAATTTAATCACTGTTGAATTGTTAACTTTGGAATTTAAATAATACTGAATTTATTCAACTGAAATATTTGACTTTAAAAAGCAACATCTTTGAATTTAAGTGCTCTGAATGCCACGGAATTTTCAACAATCCATTTCAATCTGTGAAATTCAGATAGAAAATTCAAGCTTGGAAATTCAAGTACAAATTCAATACAGGAAAAGCAATCGAGCCAGAACGGAATCCGTTTGTCAGTCACGTGACCCTATGTGTTCTAAAGTGAAGTTTGGTGTTCCACAGGGTTCAGTTTTAGGCCTATTGCTATTTTCTCTTACATGCTTCCTCTGAGCAACATAATTGTAAGTGTGGTATAAGTTTCCACTGTTATGCCAATGAGACAAAGTTATATGTCTCAGCAAAGCCAGACAAGAAAAAAACATCTTAATAAAGTTGAGCAATGTGTGAAAGACATTGGGCATAATCCTGATCCAACAGAAGTACTGGTCCTAGGACCACATGTTTTAATTGCTGTGTTTATTCTAATTGTCTCTTATGATGCATCATCTCTGCTGGTATATGATCGCCTGACACTGTTAAAGATACGGGCTACTATGAACAACCTGCCTGACTGTACTAACAGTGGACATTCAAAGACCCCGCCACCTTTTCTAGCGTCTGTACCTGCGCACCTATGGCGTCCTGTTTATCCGTTGCGCCGCAACAAGAAGCGCAAGAGACGCGGAAAGAGAGGAGGTATCCTCGTCAAACTGAAAGCTTATCTGGCCTCCTGTGTGGAAAATCCGATCTTTGCTCTAAATGGAGTATCAACTGAATGTGGGAATTTCGACCTGCGTCGCTCTCAGGAATACAGCTATCGGTGGCTCAAAACGGCTATCCCGGATGACGGGTGCTCGCTTCCGTGTCGCCGGCCGGTCAGGATTCAGGCACGGGGCTGTGTACAGGGAAATCTCCGCCCGCTGAGTCGAGCCCCAAAGCAGAGCTGTGAGGCGGTACGTACTGCCTTGTTGAACACGCGATCAATCACAAATAAGACTTTCATTCTGAACGATCTGATTTCCACTCGCGATTTGGATTTTATTTTCCTCACGGAAACTTGGCTAAAACAAGGTGATAACAGCGCCTTTTCCGAGCTCCTCCCTCCCGGCTATTCCTTCTTGAGCATGCCGCGGGTGTCCCATCGCAGTGGAGGACTGGCTGCGGTTTTCAAACAAAAATTCAGCTGCCGTTTACTCCCATGTAAAAGCTACAATAGCTTTGAGCTAGAACTGGTTTTGATTCAGTTTGCATGTCCTGTACTATGCGCTATTATTTATCGTCCACCTAAATACAATAAGGACTTTATCTCTGAGTTTTCAGAGCTACTTTCTGAATTAATGCCAAAATATGACAGTTTACTCATTTGTGGAGATTTTAATATTCATTTATTTAATATTCTGCTGTCCATCCAGCCAACTGGTAAATGACTTTCAAAGTCTTTTAAACTCCTTTGACCTGACCCAATCAGTTAGAGACCCTACACATCAGCATGGCCACACGCTGGATCTTGTAATTTCACATGGACTTCCAGTATCCATTTCAGAAATAATCGATATCTGTATTTCAGACCACTTCCCTGTTATCTTTGAATTTACTGTTTCACTATCTACTATGAAACCTTTTACTCCAGCCTGCCGTCGCCGCCCCATTACATCCACCACAGCTGGAGAGTTTGCTGATGCATTCATGAACACTAGTTTTTACATCCAGGATGAGCCAGCTTCCCCCATGAGCCCAGAGGATTTTATCTCCATCTTCTACTCCACCTGCTCAGGGATTTTGGACTCCATTGCACCTTACAAGGACAGATCCATGAAGATCAAACCTGACCCTTGGCTAAATAATACCACTCGTGCCCTTAGGCAGCACTGCAGACAAGCCAAGCACAGGTGGAAGAAGGACAAATTACAAGTATCGCTGGGTATACCGTGTGACCGTCTTTCTGATTATCAAAATGCAGTTAAAGAAGCTAAATGTGTGTACCTGTCAAATGTAATTTCTACCAGCTGTAATCGTCCTAGAGTGTTATTCAATACAATTCAGTCAGTTAGAAATCCATTGTGCAATGTTCCAAAACATGTATCAAGGTCATTTTGTGATGAATTTCTTAATCATTTTGTTGATAAGCTAGCCTCTGTTAGGCAGAATATTAACACTACTTCTAATGGTCTTGATGTATGTTCTTCTTCTTCTACGCCCTCATCTGTGTTTAACAGGTTTGAGCCAGTGTCCCTTTCTTTTCTATCTAAAGTGGTCCAGCAGTTATCCCCAACTAACTGTCCTCTGGACATTATTCCATCTAGGGTGTTGAAGCAGGTTTTTAACACAGTGGGTCCATGTCTCCTCTCTTTTATTAACAATTGCCTTAGCTCAGGGTTTGTCTTCAAGCATGCTGTGGTCAGGCCACTTCTCAAGAAATCCAATCTTGATCCTGCAGTATTGTCTAATTTTAGACCAGTGTCTCATTTATCCTTTCTATCTAAGGTTTTAGAAAAAGTTGTCTCTATCCAGTTACAGTCTTTTTTAGAAGAGAATCATGTTCTAGAGAAATTTCAATCTGGCTTTAGAACACGCCACAGTACTGAATCTTTTCTTCTAAAGGTACAGAATGATATCCTCCTGTCTCTTGACTCCAAAAAACCTGTGCTGCTTGTGATGTTGGACCTCACTGCTGCTTTTGATACTGTTGACCACTCAATTCTCCTGACACGTCTGGCACAAGAAGTTGGCCTTCAAGGTCCCGTACTACAATGGTTTAGGTCATATTTAACAAATAGGACTTTCTCTGTCATGATTGGTGATCTCTCTTCCTCCTCGGCCCATTTGACCTCTGGTGTTCCGCAGGGTTCCATTTTGGGCCCTGTTTTATCTTCCTTGTATATGCTGCCATTAGGGTCGATTATTTCAAAGCACAATGTCTCTTTTCATCTGTATGCAGATGATTTACAAATCTATCTGCCAGTTGTGCCGAATTCATCTGATGCACTAAAATCGATCCACAGTTGTCTGCATGACATCAAACTTTGGCTGTCACAAAACTGTCTCTGTGTGAATGAGAGTAAAACAGAATATATTATGTTTGGCGCCTCAAATCCTTCTAGCTTTATCACTGCTGGTTTTGATTCTCCGGTTCTTCATTTTAGCCAAGCAGTCAAAAATTTGGGCATGATTTTAGACAGCTGTTTTAACTTTCAAACACACATTGACTCTGTTGTCAGGGCAGGCTTTTTTCATCTGCGCCTCCTTGCAAAGGTCAAACCCTTTTTAAATCGGAGCGACCTGGAGAAAGCCATTCATGCTTTTATTAGTTCGCGGCTAGACTATTGCAATGCACTTTATGTTGGAGTCCCTCAAGCTCGTTTACATCGTCTGCAACTTGTACAGAATGCTGCGGCTCGTATGCTGACCAGTAATCGTAAATATGATCATATCACACCAATCCTGTATTCTCTCCATTGGCTTCCGGTACAGTTCCGGATTCAGTTTAAACTTTTGGTGTTTGTTTTTAATGCGGTTAATGGTCTGGCACCCTCCTACCTATGTGAGACAGTAAATTTTTATCAACAAAGTAGAGTCTTGCGTTCTGCTAACCAGAACCTGTTAGTGGTCCCTCGGTCAAGATCCAAACAATGGGGTGATCGCTCCTCTGCAGTGGCTGGTCCTAAACTCTGGAACGCCATTCCACCGGAGTTACGCAGCATTACGGACCTCTCTCTGTTTAAGGCAAAACTGAAGACTCACTTGTTTAGAATAGCTTTTAATATGTTATAGTTTTATGTTAATTTTTTTTATAATTTTATCTTTTGATTTTTATTATTATCATTTTTATGGCTATGACTATTATTTAATTTTTCATTTATTTATTTATAACTGTATTTTATTCTGTTTGTATTTTTATTTCTATTTTTAATGCCATTGTATTGTCATTTTTAGAACTGTGAAGCACTTTGGTACAACTTAGGTTGCTGTAAAGTGCTATAGAAATAAATGTTGATTGATTGATTGATGTTGCTAGAAGTAAGCTTTCTGATTACACAGTAACTCTGGATAGCTTTTCTGTTTTATCAAGTACAACACTAAAAGACCTTGTTTGTGATTATAGATTCCAGTCTTTCATTTAAAGGTCATGTAGACTATATTACCAGGATATAATTCTTTTATCTCAGAAATATTGCCAAGATAAGGAATATATGATCACTACACCATGCAGAATACTCACTCACTCTCTCACTCACTCACTCATCATCTATACCACTTAATCCTGTATTCAGGGTCATGGGGGGCCTGGAGCCTATCCCAGGAGACTTAGGGCACATGGCAGGGTACACCCTGGACAGGTTGCCAATCCATCGCAGGGCACAGACACACACACACACACACACTCACTCATTCACACACTCATTCACACACTACGGGCAATTTGGGAACACCAATTAGCCTAACCTACATGTCTTTGGACTGAACCGGAGTACCTGGAGGAAACCCACCAAGCACGGAGAGAACATGCAAACTCCATGCACACAGAGACGGGTGGAGCAGAAGGAGCAACAACATTGCACATCACATACTATGAAGCATGGTGGTGGCAGCATTATGCTTTGGGGGCCATTTTTTTTTCACCTAGAACTGTGGCTTAGTCATGGTGGAGAGAATTATGAACAGTAGAGTGGGCAAATATTGCCAAGTCAAGATGTACCATACTGATAGACTCCTACCCAAAAAGGAGTGAGTGCTGTAAAAAAAAATCAAAAGGTGCTTCAAAAAAAGTATTAGTTTAAGGGTGTGCATATTTATGCAAACACATTATTTCAGTTTTTTATTTTTACCACTCATTAAATATTTCAGTTTATTTTCCCATTAAGTTGTATAGATAGATTATAGTTATGGAAAAGTCCTAAGATTATTAATCTTGGTCTCATTTTTATTGGGCGTTTTAATTATGGAGTGTATATTTTTCAAATCCATTATACAATTTGTTATAGCCTATAAACAAAAAAAAAACAACAACAACAAAGATTATTCAAGACAATTCAATTTATATAGCTATTTTAATCATTGCCATTGTCGTGAAGCAGCTTTACAGAATTAAAAAAATATGGAAATTAGTGAGTGAAAGAAATTAAAATACCCATATATAGATGTTTTATAAATGTTTTATAAATGCTTTTATTAACATCAAAAGTTTGGTTAAAATCAGGATACTTTGACCAAGAGACAGTATAAAGGAGGAGTTTGTTGAGGTGTACTGTGTACTATTAATGCTCTACCATGGAACTTGTAGGAAAATAGAGCCAGAGGACATAATGGCAAAAAGAAGTAGAGGTTATTTTAGTGTTGTTTCCTCAAGCGAAATCATTTGCATGAATAAAGACAAGGGGCACATCACACGTTATGATGAGCTTTGAATACAAGCAAACACACATGCTTTAAGCATCACATTCTTCCAACAGCAACTGTACGGTAAAATCACCAATGAGTGTGTGAGTTAGAGAGAATGGTAAGGACAAAGCTTTTCATGATCGTCTACTTTTTAGGATTTGTGTACCTGTTATTTTCGAACCATTATTCAGTAGTAATCTAACTCCTTAATGATGTAAGGTGTATTATCATATTACACGTGAAAACAGTTGATCATTAGGAATTAAATAAAAATCACTATTGCCTTTACTAGGTTTATGTGAATGGTATTGTTTATAAGTTGATATATTATACTACAATGTTCTGTTTGTTCAGTTGATTCTTTCGTATATAAAAAATCTGGCCTAATAATTGAATAATACACCATTTATAGACATATGTTTGCAGATGACATTATGCTTTGTAACGAGAGCAGGGAACAGGTGGAGGAAAATCTAGAGAGGTGGAGGTACGCTCTGGAAAGCAGAGGAATGAAGGTTGGCTACAGCAAGACAGAATACATGTGTGAATGAGAGGAACATAAGTGAAATGGTAAGGCTACAAGGAGCAGAGGTAAAGAAGGTGCAGGACTTTACGTACTTAGGGTCAACGGTCCAGAGCAACGGAGAGTGTGGAAAGGACTTGAAGAGGCGTGTACAAGTGGGTTAGAATGGGTGGAGAAAAGGACCAGGTGTGTTAAGTGACAAAAGAGTATCAGCGAGAATGAAAGGAAAGGTGTAGAAGACAGTGGTGAGAGCAGCGATGCTCGGCGGCTTAGAGACAGCGGCACTGAAGAAAAGACAGAGTTGGAGGTAGCGGAGATAAAGACGTTAATGTTTTCCTTGGGAGTAACAAAGATAGATAGGATCATCTTCATCAAAGGAACAAACCATGTTAGTCGTTTTGGAGATAAAGTCAGAGAGGCCAGATTGAGGTGGTTTGGACGTGTTCAGAAGAGAGATTGTGGACATATTGGTAGATGGATGATGAGGTTGGAACTGCCAGGCAGGAGGTCTGAAAGAAGACCAAAGAGAGATTTATGGATGCAGTGAGAGAGGACATGAAGTTAGTTGGGGTGAGAGAAGGGAATGCAGAGGACAGGGTTAGACAGAGGCAGAGAATTCGCTGTGGAGTATAAATACCTGTTAAAATTGCAGGTGGAAGTGGAGGTGAGCATGTACAGTGAAAGGACCCGTGAGGGGGTGAGAGTCTTGACAAGCCTGATGTCCTGTGTATAAAAGCTGTTCCTTAAGCAGCGGTCAAAAATATCCATATGAACTGCTACCAACACCGTACAAACAATTTACAAGCATTTCCTAATGTGGCCTTATAAGAAACCAATGTTTCTTGTCTGGTTGTAACTTTGTAGCGAGGTCGATTGCCTTGTCCAAGATTTTTTTACGAACGTGACATGTATTAGATTCAGAAGACATTTCCAGAAGCTCATGCTCCTATGTTGGCTGTAAGTTTGCCACAAGGACACGTTTTAGTTGTTCACATGAGTATCTTATGGCGTTCCCATGAACCGATATTCATATGGTATTCATACAAATGCACCACAACATTCATAGGATGTTTAAAGGCAAAAGAAAGGTGTTTCCAAGGTGGCAGTAGGTTTATGATGTTCTAGTCGTCTATCCGTAGTCGCACCCACCAGCAGCGCCGGTAACTGAACCAAAGCAGAAGCTACAAATATTAGATCTTCTTCTTTGTCTTGCAACTGCAGCAGCAGAAGGTGAAACTGAAGTCTTCCCTGAATTAATGCCATCACAAGAATTCATTATTTTTTACAAATTGTCTAGCAGCCGAGAGAGTGAATAGCGACCACTTTATATACTTTACATACAAGAGATGTTTTTACTACCTATTTGAGCGTGCCATAAGTTGGGTGCTGGGAAACCATAATAAGACAAAAAAGACTTTGTAAGATCGACTTATGTAAGCTGTAAAAAGTCAACTTTTTTTCTCAAGCGTGCCTTAAATTGTTTTTAAGAATTAAACAGCAGTCGTACAAACCTCCTAAGGAGGCTGTAGAAAACTATAATCACTGCCACCAATGTCTACAAACTGCAGAATTCATAGGAATTCTGTTCATTGTTCATAAGAATATTTTTGACCAAGATTTTAGTCACGTGCTTTTTGACTTTACACTCCTTTAGTCTGTTCATGAGGGGTATCAAAGACTTTGAGATCTGGGTGCCACAGTTCTGGTACCTTTAGCTTTATGTTCTCTGTCATACAACTGGCAATAGATTCGCTTACAAATGGCCTGGAGAACAACAGAAAATCAGGATTCATATTGCCTTGGGTGAGATGGCATACATTTACATTTACATTTGTTGATCACATAGAGAAATATCTTCTAGAATATACTATGTTGTTTGAATACAACTTAATTAACAGTAATAATGTTATTTTATTTGCAGTAAAAACAGGTGCCTATGTGACGATCTTTGTAATTGCAGGCATCCAACTGTTCTAATATCACCGATCTACTGGAGACACACTACCTCGCACCCATGTATGCTTTGGAGTTTGCCATTGGCTTCCCCTGCAACCTGTTTGTGGTCCTGTTCTATGTGTTCTGGCTGCCTACTTGGAAATCTATAAACGTGTACATGTTTAATTTGGCCATTTCTGACCTCATCTTCTCGTGCACATTACCGGTGCTGAGCTACAACTATGCGCATGACCAACATTTTCCGCCTGTAGGCTGTGTGATTACTCGCTACATCCTCCATGTTAACCTGTATGCCAGCATCCTCTTCATGGTGTGGGTGGGCGTGGACCGATTAATACTGCTCTGGTACCCACAACGCAATCACTTCCTTTTGTCTCGCAAAGCCTCGTTGTTCATCAGTTTCCTGAACTGGATTTGGGTGACTATTGAGATCGCTCCTCTTATCATGTTTGTTATGGGTGACCTAAAGAGAACTAACTGGACCAGCTGTAATGATTTCACCAGCATGAAACCATCCATCCCTGTTCTAAGCTACAGCTTGTTGCTCACAACTGTAGCGTATGTGCTGCCACTGCTGACTTTGTTTCTTTTAACAAGTAAGATGATTTCTCAGCTCAAGGAGAGAGAGCACGTGCTTGGGACATCCTTCCAAAGGCCAGTGAACATCTTGAAGACTGTGGCTGTAATGGGGCTGGTGCTTTACATGCCAATTCATCTGATGAGGAACATGGTCCTTGCGTCACACTCGACTGAATTAGGAGAGTGTACAATAATGTACATCCATGCTGCGTTCATAATATCACGGCCGATTGCATTTTCCCACAGTGTCATAAACCCTGTGTTTTATGTCCTAATGACAGAAAGGTTTAGAGAGGTCCTGCAGGACAAGTGGAGGAAGTTTGGATACTCGACAATATGTCGAAGATTGGCATAAGCAAATGGCAATAAGCAAAGATATTATTTATCTAAAGCTTTGTTTACTAATTAGTGAATATTTTGTAATATTTAAATCTTAAAGAAATTATCTAATAGTTGCACAAGTTTGTAAAACTTTCTAAATTACCTGGTTAGCTGGTTGAATTTGTTCTGATTGTTTTTTCAAGTCAAAATAAAATAAAATAAAAACACTTTTTACCTAAAGTACAGCGTAAACAGTTTAATTCTGCTGACCACATGCACCTCCCCATGGTTGCAGTCTACAGTACACATGTTGAGTGGGAATTCTAGATCATCCCTCCAAATACATTTGGTTTTATAATGATAGTTTGTAGTATATGGGGTTTTTACAACCTTTAATCTGATATAGAAAGGTCTGAAACCTGGCGTTCTGATTTTAAGTGCTTTGTCTTTCAGTGGCCCCACAGAATATGTTCCGAGTTGTATAATATTGTATAGGAGTTTGCAATGCATACAATAAATGTCGACAAAACAAAACAAATGATCAGAACTGGACAGACAAAGAACAGTAAAATAACCCATAGGCATATGCAAGACCAAGCATAATGATGAACTTAAATGATGGAACTGGTCAAAATAAATCGAAACACATTTGAACAAAGACTGTGAATCAAGAGATTGTGAAACACAGCTTCTAAATTGAACTATCAATATCCTCAAGGATTTTTTCCCTTTAATTACATTTTAAAAAATATATTTGTAACAATAGTTAATAATGATAGTTGTGAAATGGTTAACTTCCAACCAAATACTCTGTTAACCTTCCTGGCTAGCTTTCATTAAAAATAAGTAAATACGACTATGAGACAAAACATGGGTCATTTGAGCAAACATTTCTGCGTCAGTCCGAGCTGAGGGTGTGTTAAGTGGCCAAACTGAGAGCCTGGTATGACAGAGCACCCAGAGTCCTTTTACATTCATTTGCAGCCCAGCGACATGCAAATGAAGATTCATTAAAGATTCTTTAAAGATTGATGTTTGTATTCCATACTCATAGAAGGAAATATCACCATCAAAGATCAAACTGTGCATGTTTAATGTAGTAACAGAAAACCAGAGTCTCAGAATCGCTTGTAGGAGTCGGGCTCAAAGTTCATTTTGGACTGAAAATATTCCTAGCTCAGAGTAAGACATACAAGTTCTTTATAAAGCTTCCTACTCTTTCTTTTAGAGAGGAGAAGGTCTGCCTCAAGGAAAGTGTGTGATGTTACTTTTTACCACACTGAGAGTGAGAGTGTGAAACACGGAAGCATGTGATGTTAATGAAGTGATCCTCATGACAGAGAATCTCAAGGAAAAACGTTGTGTGTACAATCAAACAATTTAATATACATATTTAAAATCTATGAATAAATAAAATTTTTTGATGTGTGTGCCATGGATGATGACTGCAGCTTGTTTTTAATTGATTTCACGCTGCGTTTTGGGGAAATGTATGAATCTGCATATGATCTTTGATTGCGAGTAACCCGGTTTTGCGTTGAAAAACGAGTCTGTCTTGATTTATGAGTACCAAGTATCATCGAGTATCATGCGTCACACATGCGCTTCTTGTTTTGACGCCGAGCATCATGTCATGTGATCACATGATGCCACGTGTCAGAGGTTTCTTGGTTATTCTCCCGATAAAACGGTGTTTCTGTTAGTATGTGTGTGTGTGTGTGTGTGTGTGTGTGTGTGTGTGTGTGTGTGTTTGAAAATAATCCTGCACAGTAGGGCACGAGATAGGGGGGGGGGGGTGTCATTCCTCCTCTCGTCTTAGCTTCACACACGCGTATACATAGCACGTATGCGCACAAACACACATACACAGCTTATCTGTCGAGATCTATTTGTACTTTTCCTAAAGATGAGGTTGCATGTTAATTAGTTTTATTTTTGCTTTATATTTTGAATTCATTATTCTTTTATATTTATTTTTTTGGGTTGAGGTTTCATTATTTCTTATGCAGGGAAATTTGCTTTGATTTACGAGCACGCTTCCAGAACTTGGATTATTACCTATTCATATTATTATGTATATTGCATTTTTGTCATTCTTTCATGAGCTCTTTTCATGTAAAATATGAGATTGGCGTAAACCTTTTACATCGCTCCTCTGCATGCGTCTCTACATGAACACCATTTCCTCTGTAATCCTAACCAGTTACAGCACCGCTGGAGCACTTCTACATTTTGGTGGAGGTAGGATTGATTTCCTACTTCAAGAATGTTGATTAATTGCTCTTTCTCCTTTCTTCTCCTCCTAAATGTAGGACCAAAACTGAGTCACTCTGAGAATTTTTGCCCACTTAGGAGCGATTTCTTACTCCAAGCACAAACATGAAATTCGGACCTCAGCTTGAAGAACATTTTATTGACTGGAGCTTTTAAGAAGGATCTCAGCACTATATAATATTCAACCACATAAGGGGATTCAATTATTGACCATTAGATTTTGCACCCCACTATATGTATTGAATACTGATTCAATCCAGTTCAATTAATCTTCATGTGTAATACTTTAAATAATAGATATTGTTGTAAAACTATGATACAGGAATAAAGATTCTGCATATAAATGAAATTTATAGCTGCATCATTTTTTCCTTCTAACTATAATGATGGTCGTTTGATGTTACTATTGTTGTTTGATAATTTGTTCTTGTTTTTTTTTTACTGTGATGTATGTTAAATAAATAAAGTTGATGAAGTGTATTAAGTCATTAGATAGTAGCTAATGAGCATTTGAGAGAGTGAGTGAGTAAAAGAAAGAAATTATTTCTAAAAAATATTCTGATGAAGACATTTAATTAATGGTAAGATCTCGATATCTCTATTTCGGATGAAATCAGAATGCTTTCACCAAGAAACTGGAAATTTTTATTATTTTTTTTTAATGCTGGCTGAGCTCAGACTATGAAGGATCAGTTTGATGATGAATACTGTGAACTATTGAAGCTCCACCAAGGAACTTTTAGGAAAATATAGCCAGGGGACAGAATGACAGAAAGAGACAGAGGTTATTTCAGTTTCCTCAAAGGAAATCATTTTGCATAAACAGACACATGGGGCACATCACACATTATGATGAGCTTTAAATAACCACACACTTTAAGCATCACATTTTTCTTACAGCAACTGTCTGGTAAAATCGCACACTGAGTGTATAACTAAGAATGGTAAGGGCAAAACTTTTTTCTGACCTACTTTTTAGAATTTGTATAGTTATGAGCCACTGTAAGGTGTTCTATCATATTCCATGTGATCATTAGAAATTAAATGCTAATTGTGCTAACCATAAATCAGTATTGCTTTAATGGAAAAATGACCTGAAGTGTAATGTTTATAACATATGATAATATGATATACAGTGGAACCTCGGATTGCGAGTAACGTGGTTTACGAGTGTTCCGCAAACCGAGCAAAGATTTTTAATAAGTTTTTAATCGGAAACCGAGCAAGTATTAGTTTACGAGCGCCGAGTATCATGTAGTACGTATGCGACATGTATTTTGACACCGAGCGGCAATTGATCACAACTGAGCCAATGATTTTTCTCTCTCTTGCGCTGCGGAATTATGGGTAATCGCCTCCCCTGCTGCGTCTTAGTGCTCGTCTCTTACTGGTATAATCAACATCTCCCTCTCTCTTCTGTGTGTGCACGCGCGTAATTTGACACCGACACACACACACACACACACACACACACACGCACACACACACACACACACACACACACACACACACACACACACACACACACACACACACACACACACACACACACAGATCTCCCCGGCTGCACACACGCTTTATTTACACAGAAAACTCAGCTCTGTCATGATTCTTTTCAAAGGTAAGGTGCTGGTTTATTTGTTATTTTTTATTTTTTACTTTACACCAGTGATTCCGTTAGTCTGCTCACGCGAGTATCATTAGAGAGAATTCTTTTTTTCCCGTTAAAACAGTGTTTGCATTGTGTATGTTAGTTGTGAAACTTAAACAGCGAGGTGTGGGGAGGGAGGAGGAGTTTTACTGTTTAAGACGAGGCGAGGGGCTAATTCCACACACACACACACACACACACACACACACACACACACACACACACACACACACACACACACACACACACACACACACACACACACACATACACGGAGCCTGCGCGCACAAACGGAAACACTTAACTGTCTGGATTTATTTTTACTTTTTTTTAAAGGTTAATTTGTTTTATTTTTACTTTATATGTTGTATTAATTATTTTTATGTATTTATTGTTTTGGGCTGTAGAACGAATAAGTTGAGTTTTCATTATTTCTTATGAGAAAAGTCTATTTGGTTTATGAGTGTTTTTTGGAATACCCGCTTCCGGGAACGAATTATCCTCGTAATCCAAGGTTCCACTGTATCACAAAACAATGATCTGTTTGTTGATTCTTTAGTATTAAAAATATAAATCTGGTCCCAATAATATAATAATCCATTATTATATTATTCACCATTGTCATGTTTCTGGTATGAGGAGGCGGACGCAAACGCAGGATGAACACACCAGTCTTTTATTTTAGATAAGGAAAAACCCAACAAGGCAAACACAAAAAACATAAGATGTTATTACTCGCACAAACAACATTTAGGATCACAACGGTGGACGTACAGGGAGCTACGGGGTCGGCTATAGAGCAGCACACTGGGGAGATACAGATGAATCTAATTCAATTTAATGTACACACATAGACACACTAGGGGGAGACAAAGTGGTGGCTCAGTAATCCGGATAACCAGATCTTATTCCCTGGGACCAAGGTGGCACATGTGTGACAGCCACTGTCATTATTTATAGTCTCATATATTTACATTCTAGATCTCATTTGAAAGTTTTTTTTTTATTCTGAATTATTGCACTGCTATTGTATTATAAAATCTGATATGCTTTGCATGATTTTTACCATGCAACTTCAAGTGTTTAAGTGATCATAGTTGCATATGCAAACACACAAAGACACCAAGATATCATTCAGTCACATTTAGCTTTGATTACACTCAAACTGTTGTTGGAAAAATGTGATGCTTCAAGCAAGTTATTTCTCACACTCTCAGAGCCGCTCTCTCACATACTCAGTCCTGGAATACGGCGCGTGCCATCAGGGAAGAAACCCTCCATAGACGTGATGTGCTGGTGATTCAGTACACTCAGGTGGTCATGTGACTTCATTTTATCTCCACATAACGTTGCTGAGTCTCGACCTGAGCGACTGAAGCGACACCAGATCATAACACTGTCTCCAGAGGCTTGTACAGTGGACGCTATGCATGATGGGAGCGTCGCTTCATGCGCTTCCCTTCTCACCCTGACACGCCCATCACTCTGGAATAAGTTCATCTATTGATCCATCAATCTGGACTCATCAGGTTATGTAATCTTTTTTTCATCGCTCCCTAGCAAATTCAAGCAATTTTTTGATTAATCTCACTAACAATTCATTTAAAACTTAAATGTAATTTTATTTGTATAGCACTTTTAACAATGGCTAGTTAAAGCGCAAAGCTTTAAATTAATATTAAAATGGTCACAAGGCAGCTTTACAGAATGCAAGGAAATTTATGGAAATCTGTATGTGTAAGAAACTGAATAGATCAGTACTTAAAAGAACAGTAACATAAACAGTAAACAGATTCAACACCAAGGTTAGTGAAATCCAGGAACTTAAATGAATCAACTGATCAAAAGAATCCCAAATAAAGGATATCATTAAACACAGTTTCAAATAAAAGTTCACAAATATGCTGCGTGCAGAGTGACCTCCAGGAGATATTGTGGGGACACAATTTTTTTGTACTGGTTAGATTACTTTACTTATTTCCATAGTCAAATAAACAGGGAAAGCATTAACGCTACCAATGTAACGTGCAGCATGTGTGTGACTGTTACTGGACGTGAGGTGCAGTTGGACGGGTTTTTGACAAAACAGCAAACCCATGTACTGTACACTAAATTATTCCTATTTGGTTATGAACACAGTTATATGTGTTCGTATGTGTTCGTATATCTAGTTGTTATATATTTTTTTGTTCCCATGCCCATACTACCTGCTAGGACCTCAAGTTTTACAAATGAAAACATATTTTTTGAGGACACTGAGGAATTTTAAGTGCAATGTAATCATTAAATGTTTTTATTTTGCCTATAAACATTAAAACAAAGAGTAATAATTTTTTTTTAATAAAATACATTTTATTTATATAGTACTATTAACAATGGTAACTGTCGCAGAGCAGCTTAACAAATCATATATATATATATATATATATATACAGTATATACACAAAATGAGAAAAGGAAACAGAGGTTATTTCAGCATTGTTCCCTCAAGGGAAATCATTTTGCATAAATATAGACATGGGGCACATCAAGCGTTTGAATACAGGCAAACACACATGCCCGAAGCATAACGCTTTTCCAACATCGCACATTGAGTGTATAACTGAGAATGGTAAGTGCAATGTTTTTTAAATTTATTTATTTGATATTTGTATAGACCCGTGTATTCTCACCCTTATTCAATACTAATAAACTGAACTTTGAAGCTAATTGTAAAGCTGTGTGTCTATAAAGGGTCACCAGCGCTTGTATTGTTTAAGGAAACTATCACACATATTGACCAGGACCATGTTTTATCTCTTTCTTAATGAATCAGTCTTGTCATTTTCTTTGGTGGTATGGGTTGGTCATGCATCTGTAAAAGCAAGAAATTAGTGGAGAAAAGAAATAAAGGTTTTTAAGTCCCAACGCACAGAACAAAGCGGTTTAAAGGCAACTTGCTAACCGCTGTTTTAACAGTGTTGAATATCATGTAGGGGTATTATTCATTTTTAGGCATTTAGGTATTTAATTATTTCTCCATTTATTATTATTTTTTATATTATTATTATAATTTATTAATATCAAAACGTTTGGGATCACTTTCTAACTCCATGATTCTTACTGTATTTGTGTCTACACTGTAAAGGAAGGCTAAGGGGTTAAAACTCACAAGTAATCTCCTGTGAACAGTTGATATTATCTGCTCCTTCTGCTCTGTAAAGCTTCATAACGGCTCTAATCTGAGGTGCTGGTTGAGGTTAACTGGTGATTTCTGAGGCTGGTGACTCTAAATGAGCTTCTCCTCTGCAGCAGTACGTTTTGCTCTCGCTTTCCTGGGAAGGTCTTCATGAGAGACAGGTTTCATCATGGAGCTCGATGGGGTTTACAAACGCACTCGACACAATACTGTTCTTGTAAGAACTGTTCCAGAACGGATGACCTTCATGTCTTATAAATAACAACTGACTGTTAGTGTTGTTGTTGTTGTTGCTACATAATGACATAATTACATATATCTTATTTTATAGTTTTGAAATCCCCAATATTGTTTTAGAACATAGAAAAAAAAGTGATCACAACTGAGCTAATGGTTCTTCTCTGTGTCGTGATGTGGGATTATGGGTAATTGTTTCCCATGCTCAGTCTCAGTGTGCGCGTGTCACTCATATAGTCAACATCCGTGTGTGTGTGTGTGTGTGTGTGTGTGTGTGTGTGTGTAAAATAAAAGCAAGTGTCATTAGAGAGGCTCCTTGTTAAAGAAGTTTCTCAACAGAGTAGTGTTTCCATTAATTTTTTTTGTGTGTGTGTGTGTTTGTGCATGCATGTGAAAGCCGTCCTACACAGTAGCCCCCTCCCTCCTTCTCTCCTCTCTCGTCTTACTCTTTTAACTTTTTAAGGTTTTGTGCTCTATCCAATCACTGTGCAGTCCAGAGTAACTGTTATGCTGCTGTCACAGATGCTCTTGATCGTACACTTACATTTATTTCTAAAAAGATTTGGCTGGATTGCCAAATGATACCCTAAAGCCTGATTTTAAAAACATTTAACACTATGAATGTCCCTGCTGTTATCTTAAATATCTTAAATGGAAAATCAGGATTACAAAAGCAGTCCTCTTTTCATGCTTTGGATGAAGCATACATTTATATTCATTGACAATATAGATACAGTAAATACCTGCTTGAACCTAATATGCTGTTTGTATACAATTCCACAGCACAGTGATTATATTATTTATTTACAGTCATAATAAGTGTGTATGTGAATTATCTTTGTAATTGCAGGCATCCAACTGTTCTAATATCACCGATCTACTGCAGACACACTACCTCGCACCCATGTATGCACTGGAGTTTGCCATTGGCTTCCCCTGCAACCTGTTTGTGGTCCTGTTCTATGTGTTCTGTCTGCCTACTTGGAAATCTATAAATGTGTACATATTTAATTTGGCGATTTCTGACCTCATCTGCTTGTGCAACTTACCAGCGCTGAGCTACAACTACCTGAACAACAAAGACGTTCCGCCTGTAGGCTGTGTGGTTACTCGCTACATCCTCCATGTTAACCTGTATGCCAGCATCCTCTTCATGGTGTGGGTGGGCGTGGACCGATTAATACTGCTGTGGTACCCACAACGCAATCACTTCCTTTTGTCTTGCAAAGCCTCGTTGTTCATCAGTTTCCTGAACTGGATTTTGGTGACAATTGAAATTGCTCCTCTTATCATGTTTGTTATTAATGACCAAAAGAGCAGTAAACAAAACAAGTGTAATGATTTTGGCAGCATGCAACCAACCACCCCTGTTCTGATCTACAGCTTGTTGCTCACAACTGTAGCGTATGTGCTGCCACTGCTGACTTTGTTTCTGTTAACAAGTAAGATGATTTCTTACCTCAAGGAGAGAGAGGAAGTGCTTGGGACATCCTTCCAAAGGCCAGTGAACATCATGAAGACTGCAGTGGTCATGACTTTGGTGCTTTATATGCCAATTCATCTGATGAGGAACATGCGCCTCTTTTCCCAGCTTCCTGGACTGGGACTGACACAGTGTACAATAGTCTACATCCAGGCAGTGTACATAATATCACGGCCGATTGGATTCTCTCACAGTGTGATGAACCCTGTGTTTTATGTCCTAATGACAGAAAGGTTTAGAGAGGTCCTGCAGGACAAGTGGAGAAAATTTGGATACTTGACAATATGTAGAAGATTGTCATAAGCAAATGCCATTAAGCAAAGATATCATTTATCTATTTATCTAAAGCTTTGTTTGCTAATTAGTGAATTTTTGTATTAATTACTTAATAAAGAAATTAACTAATAGTTGTACGAGTTAGTGAAACATTTTGAATGACCTGGTTGGCTGGTTACATTTGTTCAGATTGTTTTTCCAAGTCAAAATAAAAATAAAAACACTCTCTAACTGAAGCGGTTGTGTTTCAGCAAAGAGTTCACTTCTGCTGACCACGTGACTCATTGTGGCCACAGCCTACCCATTCTCTGCCCAGTTCCCTATAACATGGTGAGTGGGATTTCTAGAACATTCCTCCTCACCCACTCCAGTTGTCTCTTATACCTGCTGTAGAATGCATGGGTGTCCGAATACTTAACAGATATGGTGACATGAAATACTACAATATGAAGTTGATGTACCTCATATTGTAGTATTTAACAAGGTTTTTAACCACCTTTTACTGTGATATAGAAAACAACAAAATCCTAATAAAAAACTAATCAAAATTTATCAGGGAGAAAAAAAAGGAAAAACTCACAATAATACTCCTCAGCTAAAGCTTAATTCCTTTCCAACACAAATTAATACGTATGTGTTTACCCATTTAGCAAGTTTTCATCTGGTTATTTTATTCAACTTTTACCTTCAAAAGTGCTCCAGATTTAGATCTGGGCTTTAACTTGATCATTCCAAAATTCTGATCTTTGTCTTCTGAAACATTACCTTTGATTGTGTGTTTTTTTGTATTGAAATGTATCATTTGACTTCACCTTCCAATATACAGTATAACGGAGGCCTGTAGTTTTTGAACCGAACACTATAATAATATTTGGAGCTATCCCTCATCCCTTGTATCTTGACTAGAGTCCCAGTCCAAGCTGAGGACAAGCAGAACCATAACACATTTCTGTCACCATGTCACGAACTGGTATGACAGGCAGTTCGGGCGGGTGTTATTTGCCGTGGGCAGAAAAAGCAAGCATAAGCACAGAGGGGCTGTTTTTTTAAACATAAAAGTCTTTAATTAACAAAAAGGAACGAACAAAACATACATGGATTCTGGACGGAACACACACACACACACACACACACAGTCTCTTTTAGCATTCCACATGATTATCAGCATTTCAGACCTTCGTAAGCATTTCAGACCGCTTAGGGCTGACACTGGACTGGAAGACTAGGGACTGGAAGACTAGGGACTGCACGGGACTGGAAGACTAGGGACTGCACAGGACTGGGAGACGAGGGACTGGACGGGACAGGAAGACGAGAGACAGGACGGAACTGGAGTCCTAAAGACTGGGGGAACACACACACACGCTAGAGGCTAGGGACCCACCCTAGCGGCTAGGGGATCACACTGGACGCATAGGGGAACATACTGGAGGCCTAGGAAATACACTGAAGACACACCGCACACAGTACACACACAAATACACAAAATAAACCAAAAAACACACTTAGAACACAATACTCAAACCACGGAACAAAACAGAGCCCAAATAAAGTAACATAAGTAAAATAAAACATAACCAAGCCAAAGCCAAACCAAACCAAACCATAAGACATGCCCACTGACAGGATTAATGCTCGACCCAGTTTTCCCAGAACATCCAGCTATTTATAACAATACTAATGAGCTACCTCGGTTCAGGTGAGCTCCAGCATCACCTGACCGAGGTGCCTTCTGGGAAACTGAGTCGACTAACAAAAAACTACAAAACAAAAACAAACATGTGCGCACAGTGACCTCTGGTGGTAGTCCCTTACACACCACTATGCTTCACCATGTTAAAATTTTGCCCCAGAAAGTTGAACCGTAGACATCAGACCATAAAACGTTTTCATTTTTATTTCGGGTGGACTTGGAAGGGTTTGTTTGTTTTTCATGGTAAAGGGCTTTAGTCCATTCATTTTGCCTAACTAATGTTTCTGAAAGTCTCTTGTACCCCTCTTCTGATTCACATCTATCTGATCAATACTGTACATACTTTGTAAGCACTTGCAGTCTGATGAAACCCTGAAGATGCCCAGAAAATTTAAAACAATAAAATTAATTAAAAAAAAAAAAACTGTTGATTCTTATTTGAGGGAATCATACCGTACATACTGTATACTTTATTGTGTTATACAGTAACAGTGAACCAAGCTTAGTTTTCCACATTTATCCCATGAATTTCCAGTTTTCTATTGCCTTAATTAGTTTTTTTTATTACTGATATTTGATGAATTACTTTATGGTTGATTCTGTGTGACATAAATTCACATTATGGTGACCACATAACTTAAATAAAATTATATTAAATGACAGATGATGTCAGCGCTGGCCTTCAGTCAGTCAGTGAGACTTTGGTATTTTAATAGCACTTTCAAGTTTTAAGTCTAATTTAAGTCGAGTGGACAGCTGATGGTACACGCTATCACTCAAAGATTTCTATGTAAAAAAATTCAAGTTGTATTCTGTTAAATGGAAAAAGTGCTGATGTTTTTTTTTTACATGTACACCACAACAACATGGCGAGGAACGTACAGGACATGGGAACGAAGATCCCTTATCACCTTCCCCTAGTGAAAAAAAGCAAGTCAGCAAAAAAAAAAAAAAAAAAAAAAAACCTAGCTTTCTCATTCCTATCAGCAGTTTTTTTTTTGACCACACCCTTCATATTTATAAACAGAACAAAATATTCTTCACCTCAAACTGGAAAGTGCACCAAACTTTCATTCATGATGAAAACCCCCATTCTCAAGAAGTTGGAACATTGTGTAAAACGTAAATAAAAACGGAATACAATGACCTGCAAATCCTTGTTGACCCATATACAACTGAAAAAACCCCCACAAAGACAAGATATGCAATGTTCAAACTGATAAACTTGATTGTCTCTTGCAAATATTCTCATTTTGAATTTGATGCCTAAAACACGTAAGAGCTGGGACAGGGGTATTTTCACCACTGTGTTACATCACTTTTCCATTTAACAACATTCAATAAATGTTTATTTTACATATATTTTTATATTACATACTGTATATTGCCGTGCACCTCCAGGTCCTGGATTTGATGCCTGCGTTGGGTCTTTGTCCATGGAGTTTGCATGTTCTCATGCTTGATGGTTTTCCTCCGGATTCTCTGGTTTCCTCCCACAGTAGATGGAATTCTTTCCCATTCTTGCTGGCTGTATGACTTCAGTTGCACAATAGTTTGGGTCTGTGTTGTTGTGTTTTGCGCTTCATAATGCAACACACGATTTCAATGGGAGACAGGTCTGGACATTCTGGTACCCGCACCCTTTTACTATGAAACCATGCTGTTGTAACACATGCAGAGTGTGGCTTGGCATTGTCTTTTTGAGATAAGCAGGGACAACCCTAAAAAAGACGTCACTTGGATGGCAGCATATTTTGCTCCAAAAACTGAAGGTACCTTTCAGCATCAATGGTGCCTTCACTGATGTGCAAGTTACCCATGCCATGGGAATTAACACAGCCCCATAGCATCACAAATGCTGGAGTTTGAACTTTGTACTGATATCAATCTGTATGGTCCTTTTCTTCTTTAGCAAGGAGGATGAGACTTCCATGATTTCCAAAAACAATTTTAAATGTCGACTCGTCAGATCACAGTTCGCTTCTCCACGATGCATCAGATGAGCTTAAGCTCAGAGAAGCTGGTGCCATGGTTTTCTAAGGTGTTCCTGAGCCCAGGTGGTAATATCCTTTACAGAGTGATATCTATTTTTAATGCAGTGCCATGACCATTCAATGTTGGTTTTCAGCCTTGCCACTTATGTACAGAGATTTCTCCGGACTGTCTCAATCTTCTGATGATATTATGGACTGTAGTTGATGGAACACCTAAATTCTTTTTCATTTGTCTTTTGAGAAACATTGTTCCTGAACTGTTGGACTATTTGATCACGCAGTTGTTCACAAAGGGCTTAACTGCACCCCATCCGTGTTTGTGAATGACTGAGTCCTTCAGGGATCCTTCTTTTATACCCAATCATGATGCTCATCTGTTTCCAATTAACTTGTTCACATGTGGAATGATCCAAACTTTCCCAATCTTTTGTTACCCCAGTCCCAGCTTGATTTGGAACTTCAGAAAATTCAAAATGAGTGAATATTTTCATGAGACAATCAAGTTTCTCAGTTGGAACATTGCATATCTTGTCTTTGTGGTCTTTTCAATTGAATACGGGTCAACAAGGATTTGCATGTCATTGTATTCTGTATTGTATTATTTATGTTTTACACAATGTCCCAAGTTATTTGGAATTGGCGTTTGTACTTAATATTTGTATGAATTTCTTTTACTTAAAGCTCTTGTAGTTAGTTAGCCTACTTTCAGCTGTTTATTTAATTCTTTGATTCAATTTCAAATGGAAAACATGTATGAACGGTGCTATGTAAATAATACACAACATAATGTTCTTATAAATAATTATGTAAATAATACATTCTGAGGTATACACGAGGTATGTATCAACATATTTAAATTAACCGCAGCATTTCCACTCAATTCAAATATTACATTTAACAGATATAAATAAATGTAAATAATTAATACATTTATATGATTGTATTAAAATCATTATATATGTTTACAAGCTTCATTTATTTGAGTACAATTGACATAATTTCTAAATGTAAAAGCTTTATGAGGCCATGATCTTGTGCACAGACGAGGACATGGATAAGAAGCACAAAAAGTTAGAACAATTTAAAACTAACAAAAAGAAATTTAGTACGATAGATGAGCTGAGAGATTCTCTGAAGTATAACGTCTATTTATAATAAACATAATGGCATTTGGAAAAACAAAAATCCTTAAATTGCTTTGTAGGCTTTGTATGGTCAGAACTACAGCCATGCTCTCAGTGTGTCCAGAATAAACCTGTGTTATTGCTGACATTTTGGTTTAAATGTCAGTAAAGATTTTTTTCTTTCTTTCTATTCCCCTCCCCCTGGATCAAAGAGAAACAGTGCCATTACAGTGCTGTATGATGGCTTTCATACAGTACACACTGTGCTGGTGGACATAGGGCAGTAAAAATGTGTGTGTGTGGGGGGGGGGGGCTATATTTATGTAGCTTCTATGAAATGTCCCAATATGGAAAAGAATATCTAAAAGGTTTAAGCTAATACTTGCAAACAAGCTAAAATGCTTATATTGAAGATAAGTTTAGTATTAGATTTAGGGATAGCATGGCATGAATTGGCTGCATTAAGTGGAAGGTTCTTGAACGATAATAAGACCAACACTTGATTTGAGACATTATGTAGATAGTAAACATTGTACCATAATTACACCAAAAAACAAGACATTTAAATAAAATATCCGTCTCTGGTGGCGAGTGAAGCAATTTAGAGCTTAAACCAGGAGATATTTCTACATAGTTCGAAATATTTCTACATTAAATGAAAAAGCTGCAGTTTCTTTATCAAAAGGCAGATATATTCCTTTATCCCATGTTTATATTTAATCCAAGCCGAGATATTAAGACACCTCCCAAAGACTCCCCGCCCCCATTTGTGGCGATATCTAGGACACTGTGAGGGACAAGCACCGGCATCTTATTATCAATCCCAGTCTTTCTCTCATTTCTCCCCTCCCTCATTTTCGCTACTTCTTTTTTTTTTTTTTTTTATCTCAATCTGTCACCCCTGTCTCTCTCCGTCCCTTCTTTTTTGTCTCTCCCTCTTTTGGTTTGTCTTGCTGTCACCCCACCCATTTTCTTCTTCTATCCCAGCTCTCTTTATTCCCTCCCTCCCTCCCTCCCTCCCTCCCTCGGTCTCTCTCTCTCTCTCTCTCTCTATGGGGGAGTGAAAGGCATATTACTCCACAACCTGGAGTGTGTCAGAGAGTGAGAGAAAACGAGGTCTTACTGAGCGCACAGAAAAGAACATTAGGCAGTTTGTAAGTTTGTAAGTCCTGAGAGAGGAGACATAGGACTAAAGTAGCTTCTCGACCTTACGACGTCATCGAAAGACCTGTTTATCGGAGAGGGGATATAACCAGGTTCGCTTTTTAACCATCTGAAATGGAGGGAGAGATAAAAGAAGGGAGGAAGATCCAGTTTTCCGTTCCCTCCGGAGGTCCGATTCAGCTCGACCCCAGACAAGTGGAGATGGTAAGAAAAAGTACAAGTTACTCTAATGGTTTAGATTACACCAAGTCTGAAATTCTGATATGGCAGATCGTGAGGTGGAAGTGAGCTGACAGCACGTTTTTTCTTTTTTTTTTAAATAAAAACAAAGAGCTCACTTCACACTACAACTGGCACAGAGAAGATAAAAATAGCAGCAGATTTGCTCGTGCGAGCGTGAAAATGTGTGTGAACTCCATTGGGCTCAAAACGTGCGATCAGATTCCCTGTAATAAAGAATCATGTTCATTGTCTCTATGCTCAGATTTCATAGTTATATTTCATTTCTATGACATTTTTAGAATTACTAATTCAATTCCAGCAACAAAAATAAATCTTGAGCTTGTTGTATATTCATTCCTTTTGTCACATTTGTCCGTAAATAGGATGCATTTCAAAGTTAACATTGCTGAGGTTGATCTAAATTAAAATGGATCAATTAGACATTAAGTAGAGCGTTCAAGTCCAAATCTCGCTATAGTTACCAAAGTCAACGCGATGTAGTTTCATACAAATTCATTCGAGCAATTTAGTTATTTATTGTAAAAGTCACTATAAAATCCACAGACGGTCTCCCTGCCCCTCATGCTAACCCTTCTGCTCAGCCCTACTGAAAAATTCACTTTGGTCGGACTACCAGCTGCTAAAACACAAGGCATGTGCCAACCATCTATAATAAACATATTCATTATCTTCCTCGTAGTTTGACTAACAATAATACATGTTTGAGATTTTCATATCGTCCCACCATTATGCTGGTTTATTAAAAAGGAGGGACGCCATGCTCTCATTCTCCTGCCAATCTCAGTTGAGATTGTACTATAAACTAAATTGTACTAGCGTAGCCTGTATGTCTACCGTATGTTACTGCAGTAAACTCAATGTCTCTAAATGTACTTAGTTATCTTTAGTGAGTTCTCTCTCTCTATATATATATATATATACCGTGTGCGTATAGAAATCATTATTTACATTATATATATTTTAGGTAAGATTGTTAGAGGGCATCTAAATAACTCATACTCATGAAAATATGAATGACAAAACTATTACAATGTTATAAACAAACTACAAGGATTACAAACTAATTCTTTAGTTCTTGGTCATTTTTAGTCTTTCACATGGGTCTCGGATGTGTGTGTGTGTGTGTGTGTGTGTACAAAAAACCCCCTGAGAACATTATATTTCCTTGCTTTCAGTGGATGTTAAATTTTTATATTGGCCGGGACTGAAAAAAGTCAAGATTAGACGCCTCATCCATGTGACCTGATAAAGGAGACCCCATCCTCGCCCCACCACGCCACACCGCGCCCCCAGTTGTTGCTCATCTCTTGTGAGGCATGGAAAAATGTGTTATATGAGTGGTAGTCTTTGAGAAGCTCTCAGACCATACCCGAAACATCTGCTTTAAGGAATGAAACAGGAATGAAACAGGGAGTAGATAGTAACTAGTTGGTTAAAGTCAGCAGGAAACTAACAACATTATTATTATTATTATTATTATTATTATTATTATTATTATATTTATTATTATTATTATTATTATTATTATTATTGTTATTATTTTGATTTGAGTGTAGTTTGATTTGAAATATAACCTGACTGAGAAGTTCTGTGTTCAGGAAATGGCAAAATATATCATTTCATTGGCGGCATGTAGACCTTTAAAGTATGTTAGGGTGCCCATTTGTAATACATCACTTCTCAACATGATGAAGGTGTTTTTTTGTCTTCTATCATGTTTCATCAACATTCCACAACATAAAATGTGACTGCAGATTGGTAAAAAGTAAAAAGTAATTGTTAGAAATGTGTTGTGACATAAAATATCATACATTGTGGTGGAAGACTCTTTAAACCCTATAATATAGAAATGGAATGTTGAATTGTGTGTATTAATATTTTATAATATTTTACAGTAAACTCGAACAATAGTGAAAGAGAGGGTTATGTCTCAATCTGCCTGACAACAGATTATGTAATGTGTGTGTGTGTGTGTGTGTGTGTGTGTGTGTGTGTGTGTGTGTGTGTGTGTGTGTGTGAGAGGGGAGAAACTAGTTCAGCATCAGGTGCTGCGTCACGTTTCGACCCAATTAGCTGGAAGATGAGGAAAGGAAAGGAATACAGAAACAAAGGAGATGAAGGAAGGAATGGATGGTGGGATTATAGAATGCTGAATGAATAGAGAAAATAGGGATGAGTGGAGGGAGGATAAGGCTTGAGAGATTACATCATAATTTAACATTAAAAAAAAAAATTATTTAAATGCAGAAGATTAAAAGAAATGTGTGTGTGAGTGTGTAGGTGCTTGATTAAATACAATTGATGATGATGATGATGATGATGATGATGATGATGATGATGCTGATCAATCCCTGCTATCCGTTATCACCCAGATGAGTCTGGTTCCTCTCAAGGTTTCTTCCTGTCACCATCTCAGGGAGTTTTTCCTTGCCGCCGTCACCATCGTCCTCGGCTCGCTCATCAGGGACAATCTCATCATTATGATTCATACACATTCACATTCCGTCCAAACTTAAATAATTATTTTGATTGTGTAAAGCTGCTTTGCGACAGTGTCAATTGTTAAAAGCGCTATGCAAATAAAATGTAACTGAAAAAAAAAAAAAAAAACAAAAACATGAATAATGATGATGGAAAAAATGAAAATAAAGGAACGGTCCAAAACTGATTAGCAACTCATTTTCACATCAGTAGACAACCTGTTCCAGTGGCCAGGAGTTTGGTGTCAAAGTGGATGTTTTGTGAATATTAATGAATTTGTTAGGCTACTAAGTGACCCAAATACCACATTACGGGTTTACGGTGTGTGTGTGTGTGTGTGTGTGTGTGTGTGTGCTTGACAAAAAGCATCATTACCATATAAATAGGCCTGGCCAAAGAGGATGCCAATAAAAGAGCGATTATATGGAGTTGAAGGGCCCCAGACCCCCCCGGATGCAGAGTTTCAAACTATAAACATTGTTCATGATGAATACACCATGCACTTCAGCAGCTTCATGTGTCTCAAATGTCACGGCTAATACTAATGAGTTCAAGGCCCAAGTGCACAAACGCATTTACAGTTAAGTGCGTCTTTAAATGGTGTACAGTGTGTGTGTGTGTGTGTGTGTGTGTGTGTGTGTGATATTCACTGTAACATTCAACAATGCTTCAGGGACACTCTGTTCACTGTAAATTACACATGTAGCTCATAAATGGTAATTCATGTTCGCCTTTAGCATGTGGATGCTGCAATAGTATAACATTTCCTCTATTAAACATTAACAAATGCTGTGTGTAAACCTATAACACATAGCTAGCAAACCTAATTTGCAAGCTATACTTTACCTCTTTATGTATCGTTAATCGTCAGAATGCTGAGATCTTACAACGGTGGTTTTGTTTATGTAACATTCATTCAGTTTGAGGCATCCTCCACATGTCCCTGTAATGACCTTCAGGATTAGTGGACTGTTGTCACATTTTCTAGGCAATTTGATATCTGGGATAAAGGAGACCAAACAGTTCACATCTGTACATTCTAGACCCGTAAACGATACGCGGATTTTCGGGCATTGTTATTTTCGGTTCAATTTGATCCACTAGCTGGTACGTTCGGTGTTCGAATTTGTCTGAAGATCCTATATTTATTACAGGCTTTAAAATATTTTAAAAAATGATAAACGTCACTAATAAACAATAGCATCCTATGTAAGTTGCTTTCTTAATTGTTTAAATGCCATGTCTCAAACAAGAGCAATAATAATATTTATTCTACTCCACACTCCAGTCCAGCAGGTGGTGGTAATGCACTATGCTTCTGCAATGATAATCATGTAAAATTGGAGGATTTTGCCAGTACTTGGCATAAGATGCAAAGGGTTAATACTTTTTTACCAAATCTATGGTATAAAAAAATAAAGGAAATTCAAGGAATTTGTCCATAATCAATTTAATCACACTGCTCTACTACTGTCTAAAACCTTCATATCAATCCTTACTAATCCACAGTACTACTCAATGTGACTAATTGTTAGTAATCCTCAGTTCATCTTAAGCTCACTGCTACTGATCTCTATCCTTAATTCTTTTTACCTCTATTTCCTATGACTACAAGCATCCATCACTCACTGGTTGCTCAGTGGTAGGTTTCACGCCTGGCATGCAGAAGGCCTGGGTTCGATTTCCAGCCCGTACGCCTATCCATGTATGCAGTGTCAATCCCAGGTCCGGATAAAATGCGGAGGCTGCATCTGGAAGCGCATCCGACGTAAAGCCTGTACCAAGTTAATGATTGGATGGTATGCTGCGGCGACCCCTTGACGGCAACAAATAAGAAACAACAACAGATGCCCATTACTGCTAATTATAATGACCAATAATCCCCAGCTTTAATAATCAGTACGACTAATCCCCATTAATACTGTTTGGATAACAGATTCTATACACTAATCCAGATTGATCACCAGTCCCAATTCGACTAGTCCTGCTCACAACACTAATGACTTATTGCCACTAATCCCGATTTCTGTTATTTCTCATTCCTATTAACTAATCCCAATAACTAGTGATTCTCACCGGCCACTAATCACCATTAATACAAATCTTCATTGCTGCTAATCCTCATTTATAATTACTATTCCTCATGACTACCACCACTAATCCCAATTATTACCAGTACTGGTTGTGAGCACTTTTCTTCATTACCACTGATCCCACTACTAGTTATCCTCATTTCAACTAATCCCAGTAGCTGCCAATGCTCATCACCACTGATCGTAATTCCTACAGATATTCACTACGGCTTCATTCTTATTACCACTCATGAGCAATTTCTGCTAATCCTCATGACTGCTAATTCCCATCACTGCTACTTTCTATGTATCTTCTGTGTATCTTCAGTAGAACCGATTAAAAATTGTGACTTTATTGCCAGAAACAGTCGAGTGAATTTTTTTTAACTGCAAAGCACAAGTACAACTTGTCTCCCACCACTTAACTGCCTACAGTGGTGTGAATCACAGTATAAACACACACACACACACACACACACACACACACACACACGAGTATATCTGTGTCTATTTTTATTCTATCATACTGTACAATCACATTGCTGGACAGTTTAAGGTCGGTCGTAACATATTTATAATTTATGGACTTAGACCGAAGCCCCTGTGTGTGGGACGTGCACTGTAGTGTTTTTTTTTTTTAGGTGGATCCTCTAAGGAGTTTACACTTTACTCGTTTGTGATAATGGGGAAAAAACAACACGGGCTTAATCTCTCTGCTGATCGGCTGCTTCATCACCGCAGCCTGTCACGACATGGCACTTTGTTTGTCACTCCGTGTCAGGACTTGCTCAGATTGATTTTAAATCATTATTTTGAAGAAATCTAAATCCTTATTTGAACCAAACACTTTAAGTGGTATAGAACAGGAGCTGTGGCTGTGTCTACAAATGGACTGTGGGAATATGTGTTGCCGAGGAGTTAGCGTATACATAGAACAGCGGATTACATAATCGATATATTAAAGAGAACTAGTTGCCTTGGTGTTGCCCTTGGCAGCCACATCTACAGACAGGATTAAAACAGTTCTCTAAAAATCTGAAAGATTCAACTTCGGGTGAACTAAACGTTTATTGTTGTATATATGTGCTGTTAAATACAGGGGATCTAGACAAGCACAGAGCCACAGATCAAGTGGACAGGTTTGAAAAGACCCAGAGTGCTTTTCTGTTTCAACCAGGCTTACTGGCATCTAGAGCCAATGGACAAATTAAATCTTTGACAATGTCAAATGAAAGTCACCCGGAGTCTCAACTCACACGGGAGTAAAACAACCCCCCAGTAATCCTTCTGTTTTTACACATGACAGCATTATGGATTTAGGACAAATTTTAACAATGATTAAATGCATCACTCTGTTTTTTTATTTTTATTTTTTATATCTGTGATGTGCGGATATGATGGGATTTCCTCCACTCTTTCTTGATTACTTGGGCTCGGCATATGCATATTTGATGGATTTTATGCCCCGGCTAATACCCTCCAACTTCTATTGCATTACTCCCTCACTGTGCCAAATTACAGCCAAGTCACGAACAACATCAATTTCTCACTCACTCTCACGCACTCATCATCTATACCGCTTAATCCTGTATTCACGGTCGCGGGGGGCCTGGAGCCTATCCCCGGAGACTTAGGGCACATGGCAGGGTACACCCTGGACAGGGTGCCAATCCATCGCAGGGTACAGACACACACACACACACATACACTCACTCATTCACACACTACGGGCAATTTGGGAAGGAAACCGGAGAACCCGGAGGAAACCCACCAAGCACGGGGAGAACATGCAAACTCCATGCACACAGAGACGGGAATCGAGCCTGGCCGGGGATCGAACCCGGACCCTGGCGGTGCAAGGCGACAGTGCTAACCACTACACCATCATCAATTTAAAAAAGAAAAACAAGAAAAAACTGTTAAAAAAAATTAAGTCTGTTCTTTGCTGATGAAAATAGAACGCCACGATATTGTCCTTATAGACAATGAGAAGTTCCAAACAAAAAACATATTAACAGTAAACCAGTAATATTTGCTTGGATGCATAGAATGGTTTTAAAAATATCCTGCCTGTACTTTATTTTTATTTTTATATATGATAAATGTAGCACATATGTCAAACACATCATTTAAGAGCATTTAAACCATTTGTGTATTCTATTCTATTCTATTCTATTCTATTGTTTGTGTGCACTAACAATTTGAAATGGTGCATACAATTTCTGTTTTAAAATCAGATTCGGCGCCGAAGACCGACACCAGCGACATTGTTCCGCATGACAGATCATCCGTCTCCAGATGAAGAGCACCCCAACATGCCGGTGAAATGGATACACACTAAAAAAAAAAAAAAAGCATCAAATTTACAAATGAAATAATGTTTGAATGAAAATATATAAACAGTAGATTTAACAGTAGATACAACATATAGATACATACAGGGTCAAAATATATCAGAATGTTTGAGTAAATGTTCCGTCACAAAATCTCCTAAGCAGATACTTTTGGTAGCCATCATCAAGCTTCTGGGAGAATCATGGTTGGTTATGTTTGGACCACTCTTTGCAGAATTAGTAGTTTTCAGTTAATTAAGGTGACCCAACTTTTAAATATGGTCCACAAATGTTCTATTTCTCTATCTTAAAGTTAGCCAAATGTATCCATTCAATTGGCAACAAAACAGCCCCAAAGCATGATGCTGTCACCACCATGGTTATCAATGGGTACACTGTTCTTGGTGTTGAATGCCCCACATCTATCGTTTAAATATACCTCTGATCAACGCCTTCCTCCAGGAGGTGGTTTATTAAATCCTTGTAGTCAGCTGTAAACTGTAGTTGAGCTTGAGGATGTTGGACGGCAGCCTTTGAGTCCATGATGATGTTAAACTGGCTTGAATGTAAACAGTGACACATGTGTTCCAGCAGCTTCTAATCTATCGCATGCCTTTTCCTTGGTGGTTCCTGAATTGTTACTGACCATCTGAAAATTACCTGAGCAATGCGGGAATCATACCTAATTACAACTAGTATTTAAATTTGCGGAAGTTTAGGAATTAGCCATTATGTTTCTCACATTTGCACTGAGCTCCTTGGACTTTACCATTGTACTGTGTCAGTGTCAGTTAATGCAATAAGTACTGTTAAACAAAACAGAAACAGAGAAGCTACCAGATATAGTTTTTCACCAGTAGAAGGAAGCTGAGAGGCTTTGGAATTGGCAAAAAGAAAAGATATTTCAAGACTTTCAGCACCAGTTAATTAAAAGTTTAAGTGATAGCTCATAGTGGTAGCTCAGTGGTGGACTAGGGTACGGAAAGTCCCAGGTTCAAATCCCATGACTACCAAGTTGTCTCTGTTGAGTCCTAGAGCAAAGGCCCTCAACTACTCAGATGTATAATGAGGTAAAAATGTAAGTTGCTCTGGGTAAGGGCATCTGCTAAATGTGAGTGTGGGTATATTTTTGACTATATTGATTTCAGAAAATTAACAAACCAAATGAACAAACCTTGTGCTTTGAATTTGGAGGGTTTTTTTTATTTTATTAAACACTAGTACGCATCATTGATGGGTAAAGTAAAAGGTTAAAGATAAAAAAAATCTTATGATATTATTATTTCAGCTTGAAGCCTATAATAATTAAATTGATCCTATATTTGGCTTTCATTGTCAGCCAAATACACTCTGTTTAAAATAAATGATTAGATCAGACACATAACTGTTCATACCACCTTTACTCAACATTGCAGTTGTTTATGTATGTTCTGCATACTATGTATGTATTTACTGTAACTGTCACGTTGATTGGCTCGCGCATCACTCAAACGTGACTCGTATAGCCACGCCCACTTTGAGGGCAAAAGCGCTGTATTCGCTGCTGTAAGGTCATCTGGCACGAAACTGCTCATAATGTCCTTTTTATTCAACATTTTGATTTCATTTATCTCTAGCACAGATTTAACTTCAGACAAATACAGAAGGACTGGCAAAATCTCATAAAATTTGGTCAAGCCAGTTTTGCATGATGCTGTGACAAAACTGGCTGGACAGACAGACAGACAGACAGACAGACAGACAGACAAGTCCTCCAATGTATAAAATGCGAATATATTGTTGAAAGAGCGAGTTCTGACCAATAGTACCAGTCAATAGTTTGTACCCAAGTTTGGATTTATTTTCTACAATTTAGAACAATGCTGGATGTTTTCAAAACTATGAAAGAACACCTATGGAATTTGGTAATTAAGTCACAAAGACAACCAGTCAGCTGTTATTTTAAGACATGAAGGTCAGATGTTCTGGAACAGTTCTTGCAAGAACATATATATATATATATATATATATATACAAAATCCTAGGGAAAAGTTTTGAAACACCTAGTATTTAATTCTACTTTTTTTTGTCCGACATCGTAAAGCAATACTGAAGACATTAAAATGTGGAAGAACATGTCTGCTGCTTGAACACTGTGAAGCCTTCATGTGTGCTCTAATCTTAGGTCAGGTGGAGGCAAAGGCTAAACAAACTTTGCCTCCACACTATGTGTGCGGACGCAGTGGCTGGTAGCGTTTCGTGTGTTAAGTTTACTTTCTCCATCAACAGATTTTGTTGTATTACGACAATAACAAAAAAGTATCTTTATCTTATCAAGACGTAGGTCTTGGTCTTCTTCAGAGTCAGTTTCATCATGTTTCCATGCAGCTGCATTTGAACACGTTATTCATTTTCAAGTAACAATGATCTATCACATATTTACACTTATGTGTTACATGCTTTTTCAGTATCATTTAAAATTATATTAAAAATCTCATTTTGTTTTCAGTATCATTTAAAATATAGATTGTGTTATATTTTTGATGGAGAAATGTAATGTGCCAAATAATGAATTATGGTAATTATCCATAAAGTCATTACTGAAACAAGGGGATATTGATATCTTTTTTTATTTTACCTTTTATATTTTAGCTGTTTGCTTGTGAAAATGGTGTTTCAAAAGCCAGCAATACGGACACAAATGTTTATCAGCCTCCTTCACTTCAAGGTAAGAATATGTCTATTCATGTCATTTCAGTGACGCTTAAACTAATAAACTAATTCAACAATGGAATGAAATTATGTAGCGATGGGTCGTTCATGAACGATTCGTTCTTTTTGAACGAGTCTTTAACGTGACTCAGAGGAACGAGTATCTCGAAAAGTGATTCGTTCATTTTCTACTGGGCGCGCATGCGCAAATCATCGCGAAACCTCCGTAGGTTATGTACAGGAAACAGAATTGAACGGTTCTCAACGAATCTTCAAGTCCGAGTCGTTCATTCTTTTGTCACGTGACTCCCAGAGACGCTATGCAGTGTAATAGATTCAAAAGAATGAACAACTCAGACTAGAAGATATGGCGGTGAGCCACTCATTCTGTTTATAATAGGTCCTCCGCTGCATTGTAATATTTGTATATTTAGACATGTTGGGGGTTTGTTTATTGAAAATGTAACATTTTATTTGAGTTCTGATCAAAAGAAAGAAATGAACTATATGACTCAAAAAAAGATTCATTCATTTTGATGAACGAGATTCCAAGAACCGAGTCACTAAAATAATCCAAACTTCCCATCACTACTCAAACTAATAAAATGCTAAAATATCACCAGCACACACACACACACACACACACACACACTGACAAAGAGATATCTTTGTTCTTTCATTACCTGATGATGAAAAAAGCTGACCTTTCACTGAGAGGGAAAAAAAGAGATGATTTTCTAAATGAAAGCGATGATTGACTAGGTGACATCCATCTTAATGAGAAGTTGAGCACACACACACACACACACACACACACACACACACACACACACACACACACACACACACACACACACACACTAACCTGGACTATGCTTTTTTAACCAGTCTTGTTTCGCTTTGGCCTCGAGTACGGAACCTGAAAGTTACAGAGTCCCCTGTGTTCATTCTTTTGATCCGTCAGATGATTTTTTTTTCTTTCTCCAAACTTCAATATAGTCTTCAGTTATGCAGAGCTCTTGAAATGGTTGTTGTGTGCACCTTTACCCCATTCTCAGCCAACAACAATGGCTGTAGTCTCACTGTGGCTTCCCTCACCAGTCTCTGTTTGGCTTTTACACTGAGGATTGAGTGATAGTTTTGTCGTTTAGTGTTTAAGTGTCCAGTATCCACCCTGTTACTATTGATCCAAAAATGCTTACTGGGAAGTAATAGCATTTTAGATAGCAGATTCATCTCATACACCAAGGCACCTTATTCCTCAATTTAATTATTTTATCTTTAACATCCTCAGAAATGCAACTTGGCCTTGCTTTTTTTACTGCTTTCCTTTTGAATAGGAGCTGTTTTAATATTTTACCAGTTTATATCTTTTGTAGAAACAATATCTTTCATCAGGAGCTCATGGAACTACTTCTTATGGCAGATGGGTATTTTGACTTTATAGCCAAATGTTCACTTTTTTTTTTTGCTATCTAGTTGAATGGTTATCCTAGCAAGCAAGGTGGCATGGTGGTGTAGTGGTTAGCACCGTTGCCTTGCACCACCAGGATTTGGGTTCGCTTCCTCTGTTTGCATGTTCTCCTTATGCTTGCTGGGTTTCCTCCGAGTACTCCAGTCTTCTCCCACATGCAGATCATACTAAATGGTGTTCCCAAATAGGCTCTGACCCCCTTGTGATTCTGTGTACAGGATTAAGTGGTGTAGACAATTAGCGAGTGATCTTAGCAAGCTTTTAGCCAAACATTCAACATTCAACTGCTTGCCAATTTGACTAAAATTGTCACTTTGCTGGCTTATGAGCACACCCAAGGCAACACTGGATTAGAGTCAGTGACACTTAAAAAAAACAATTGTGGAACCACTGCTCCTTCTCAGGACCTTATGATTTACAGTATATCATAATATCTGGTGGTTGGTGTTGAAATAAAAGCTGGCTCCAATCTTTCAATACAATAAGGAAAAATCCTTTACACACACACACACACACACACATGAAAAAAGATACGCTTCATGAAAATTTGGTGAGCGTGGAAAAATGGCTGGGCTGTGAGTGCCTGAGGTTGTATATATTTACATCCAGTATAAGAATTTGAGATACGTAAATGAACATGGCCTGATTGTGTTCAAATCTTTTAAAGTCAAGTTACTGCAATGTAATACAGACATCTAAGAGTTCACTGTGAAGATGAGTAGATGAGATGAATATTTCAACTATTGGGATGAACACTACAACATGAACAATAGAACAGCATGTAACTCCCTGTAATGGTAACTCATGAAATATGATGTCGTTTTACGTTTATTTCGTAGCTGTCCAAAAGATGGCACAAGCTCACATCAAAGCTTCAGAAACTCCTTCATCAGAATCATCAGACAGTGAAGAGGTTTCTTCGGACGCTCCTGGAGGTGAGGGGTTTTGGTACATCTAAAATAGTGAGGTTATTTTGTTGGAACAATCTGACCAAAATTATACAGTGAAATAGATTAAAAGGACTTTTAAATGGCTTGTAACGCAACGCCTTTCTGCTAAGTTCTAAACTACTCTGTGGTCAACCACATGGCAATTACAAGCAAAACAGTGATGATGAAAAATCTGACTTAATATTAAATATACAGATATATATCGCTGTAACGGGAATAAACCTTTTGTGATTTTTATGCGTTACTGCCTGAACATCGCAGCTTGGTCAACGAAATGGGGGAAAAAAAGGAAATGTCCTTTTAAACATGAAACTTTCTATTTATATTAGTGATGGTGTTCAGGGTCTAGATTAGTATTGCTTATATTCATCAATAAGTCACATTTGTCCAGTTTGATCTTTGTGGGTGTGTGTGTGTGTGTGTGTGTGTGTGTGTTCACCTACAGATCCACCAAATGAAATCCAATTAAAATGTCCATCATGCTCCGGAGGATCGGCCAAATAGGAGGAAGGAAAAGAGGAAGCGGAAATGACAGAAAATGGGGAAAGTGGGGAAAAAGGGAACGAATGAGGTAGAAATCAGACAGGAAGCTTTTAAAGAATTATATGAAGATTTTATGAAAAGAAACATATTTTTTATAAAATGAGGCTAAAAGGATCTTACAGAGAGAGAGAGAGAGAGAGAGAGAGAGAGATTAAGAGAAAGAGATCACTTTGAAGGTCGGTATATAAAGAAGTGATGAGAGAGAAGCAGTTGAAGTTAATATGGTGTCAATAAAGGATCATGGTTATTGTAAAATATGCACATGTTAATAAAATGTATATTAATGCCTTGATTTATTTGCTTTTGTACATCAGGTTCAAAAGTGAAGAGCTACTTTAATTTCATTAGGAATATAACACATTATTACACAACATACCTGTGTATTATGAGATGATTTCGTTTGAATGTTATTTTACATTTTGATGCTTGATGCCTTCATCCATAAACCACTTATGTTATGACATTAATAAAGTCCTTATTAAATAACTTGATCAATTTGGCACAAAGAGTTTTATGTTGCCGGTTTTATTTCTTCAGTGGCCTCGATATGTTCCCCTCATCTTCCCGTTAGGATTGTGAAACAGGTCCTCACACTCGTTCTGAATAGATCTGTCCTCATTAGTCTATGGCTTGATGCAGCACGTTGGGCTTCAGCCTCCTGAGGTTTTGTGGTATGAGATTCAGTCAGTACATGACACACAGAATATCTATAATCTACCCTTTGTAGGAAAAGGTAACCCTCATTTAGGTAGCACTAATGTAACACAAAGACATATATCATTAAAAAAAAAAAACGATAATCTATTTGCTTTTCAATATACTTTGTCCATCAACGAGCTTTCATATTCCCTCTTTACAAATCTGAGCTGCGAGCCACGATTGTAACTCTGTCTTCAGTTCGTCATCAGAAGTGAAACTTCGCCCTTGTTTTGCTGCTTTCAGGGGAACAGGTGAAGGTCAGATGGAGCGAGATGAAGACTGTATGGGGGACGCTTTAACACCTCACAACCAAGTTTTTGCAGAGTGTCGACAGTGTGGGCACAAGTGCGCGGATGATCACCCGGGGTGCGGGATCACGACGCACTCGGACAGCGGTCCTCTGCGTTTAGACTTCAGCTCTTCAACAAGCATCTCACTGTTACATGCACTTTTCATCGATGGACAATTTTCCCGATAATGTTCCAATACTGGCTCTCGAGAATCCCAGAAAACCGTAAGACTCAATTTTACAGCTGATGGTCGACTTTTTAACCTTTTTGAGGGTGTTTCCATTCCGTACTCTCAGCGATGAAACCGTGTCTCGTCAACAGTAATGATTCTCTTTAAGAAACTCTTATCTTCATTAGAGTATCGCTCCAAATCTTTTGTCTAATTTTTTGTTTCGTCACCCTCAGACCACAAGAAACCAATCACTGCATGCTGTTCTTTTTTTCATGCGAGTGGGGCATCCATTTTTGCTCTCAAAGCAGTTACAACAGAAAAGTCAACCTTGGAATTGTCAGGTAAGGAGCAGATGAAAGGGTGGACAAGGCTGAGGACAAACTGATGGAAAACATTTATGCAAATTGACAGCAATTAAAGTAATAATTTAGTAAGAAAAAAAGTGAATTTAGTAAAAAAAAAAAAAAAAAACGTTGAGTCGAAATTATTTTGACTTCAGTTTTTTTCAGCCTTTACCTTTATTGGTCGTCATGCTCACAGCTGTCTTTAATGTTTTTGGAATTTAGTTGGCCAACTATGGGTAATTTAACATTTGCCAACAACCCCACCCCAACCCCACACTCAAACACACACAAATATATGGACAATTCAAATTGTTTCTGAGACTGTTGGAACTCCACAGGAAATCTTTAGTTTGGAATGGTTTATGTAAACGCGCATGTAAATCTGCTAACAGCCCTAAAATAGACAGGCCCAGTTTCTGTTTTACCCAGCTGTATTTACTCAGCGCAACTTTTAACATCCATGTGAAAGATATAACACCAACGTGTCAGAACAAAATAGAAAAAATGCAATGTGACTGTGAACGAACGACCCTGCAAATAGTTGGAACATGTCATAAAGAACAGGTTATACCGTCATGCACATACCGGTGGCGACCCTGCAAATAGTTGGAACATGTCATAAAGAACAGGTTATACCGTCATGCACATACCGGTGGCCAATTTGGTACGACTACACCTTTTTTTTTTTTTTTTTTTTTTTTTGGATTTTTCCCCCGATTTTCTCCCTAATTTAGTCGTGTCCAATTCCTCCCCGTCACTAGGGGGCTCCCGCATTAAGGCTACTACTACCACTCAGCCGGGAGGGCCGAAGACTATCACGTGTTTCCTCCGAACCACGTGACGCCAGCCGACCGCATCTTTTCGAACTGCTCGCTCGCGCACCGTTGGGGGCGGCGTAACACACTCGGAGGACAGCGCTATCCGCTCCCTCCGTTGCGCGAGCTCACAGACGCCCCTGATTGGCTGTAGAGCCGTGATTAATGTGGGAGCACTAAGTACCTCTCATCCCTCCCCTCTGAGAGAGCTCGGCCAATCAGCTCCCCCTAGACCTCCGGCTGCAAGAGGTTACAGCACCACCCGGGATTCGAACTAGCGATCTCCGGATGATAGGGCGAGCGCTTTAACCACTGCGCCACTCGGAGGCCCCTCGACTACACCTTTGAATGTACTTTTTTAAATCTCTAAGAGTGAACGCTGATGCTGGTCTAAAAACCCACCACCAGGAGGTCAAAGCACAGTAGGTATGATGCAAACCTGAATGGTAAGAAAGGAACAAAATGTGCGCCAGTTCAAACTAAAGTGGTTTCTCTTTCTGCTTATAACGTTATTGCAAAATATTTTATTATCCTATATTATTTTAACCAAAGATAAAGATGAACAAGTTTAAGCCTTTGTTTTGGAACGCAGAACAGAACATGCTTGTATGAAAATTGTGATTCTGACACATACTGTGGCCTCTTATCACTCAAGAGATCTTGCTGTCCTGAATGCTGTAACGTCACCTGACCTGAACGCACCATCACAAGCTCCAAGCTAATATCCCACTTGAGATGTGAGCCATGGTTTCTGCTTGGCTCTTACCACCACAGGTTACATCTGTTAATGTAGCCTGTGACATGTTCAGCTTTACAGTATTATAGAGCTAAAGTCGCATCCTTTGGACACATTCTTGGTTGGTTGTTATGAAACATAGTCAGGACTAATGAATAAAGCCAACAGCAATGACAAAGAACCCATTGAGTAATGAACTTACAGACTCCTTTATTTCTTCAGTGTTCATTTACAGCAGTGTTTGCAACAATAACAGCAGCCATGAATTCCCACGGTAGATTAAATGGTCAGCAATTCATTTACTACGAAAAGAGCTCTTCCATAATTCTTTGTTTATGTAGAAACGTAAACCACTAACGTAGGTCTTACTGGACAAAGTAGCATTTCTATCAGCGTGAAAACATGTTAATCTAGCAAGCTGAGTAGGCAGGTCAGGTTTGTATAAGGCCATGTTTCTCTGAAAACAAAGACGCAGCAGATTGGGTGGCTTGTCTTTTTTTCTGGGATGAGCAAACGTTGGTAAGTAAAGCAGTAGAGATGGCCAGTCTGCTTGGCCACAACAAAATACTCCACGTGATGAACATAATGGAAGAACAAGGTATGTTTTTAGACGCAAAAAAGCTGCTGCACTCACATGTTCTGCCATCTTGGAAAAAAAGCCCGGGTCAGAACCTTTGTTTATTTAAACATACTCTAAGCCTCTGTTCATGGCAACTTTTGATTTCTTTTGTTTTTATCAAGAAAGAAATCCACATTGTTTGGAGATTGTAGAATCATTTCACTCAATCATTTTCTTCATTAAAATTTTGTTTACATTTTCTAAGAATCAACTTAAAAAAAAAAAATCTAATTGTCTAATCAAAGGCTGTATCAGTCCAACTGTATAGCTAATTATCTTCTTTTTTTGCCCAGAATGCTTTAGCTTTTGGTGTCCAAAAAAGAGGATGAAAAAAAAAAAAACATGTGTTAGAACATTCTGAATATTTGTATGTTGGGCTTTAAAACACTCTTAGAGCAAACTACAGCTTCATCTTTCAGTACCAAAGTCCTGACTTTAAATATAAACTATATATAACTATATAAAGAGCTAAATATCTTAGCTCTCTCTAAGCGTCTGTGAAGCCATGAATGGTTTAGCTTGCACCAAAAACTGCAACAACCAAATTACTTGAAACAAGCAGCTAGAATACACTGATACCATATCAGACGGCGCTTTAGCTAGAACTCATTAGTGGGCAAAACTATGAGACATTCCCACATTTTCTGTTGACACTGAGGCTCGACTTTATCATCTCAGGGAGATCTCAGTGTGTCGAAAGCGGTGAAACTTGATATGCTTACAAAACTGGCTGAGAAAGTGTCAGCATTAAAGGCTTTCCCAACAAAAGGAAAACTTTAAAGCAGTAGTAGATTTATTAACTGAAATAAATTAAACTAAATGACCATAAAAATTTAAATATGGTATGGATGGTCTACTGCGTCAGCAGTTGGCAATGTCATTCAGCTCCGCTTGCGTTTTTGCCTTATTATAAGAATCAAATTCAGTAGGCTGTTTTGATCATCATAATTTTCACGAAATTTGCAAGTGATTCCAAAGTTTTGAGTAGTAGTGCATTTAATGTCTTTTAATACCATTGATAAATAGTAAAAGTATATAGAACTGTTAGAATAGAATACAGAACTGCAATCACAGGAAAGGTGATTCCAGCTTATTCAATGCGCTGCGTTTTCTTTATATGGTCAGGTTAAAATAACACATTGAAAGTTCACATTGATAGTTAAGCTAGAATATTAAAAAAGTTAGAATATTAAAATAAAAAAAATGTTAAATAGCAAGAAGAGTTAGACTTTAGTTTCGAGTAATGAGAGAATCTAGAACATGTATACAGTATATCTATATAGTTATAGTCCACAGTGCGAACAGGCTGTGTTGTCCTCTGGGCAGAGGTGTTTAACAGCGATTCTGATATATACATGACACAAAACAGTCACTCACTCACTCATCATCTATACCGCTTAATGTCCTGTATTCAGGGTCACGGAGGGCCTGGAGCCAATCCTAGGAGACTTCGGGCACAAGGTGGGGTACACCATGGACAGGGAGCCAATCCATGGCAGGGCACACACACATTCACACACTCATTCACACACCATGGCCAATTTGGGAATGTCAGTTAACGTAACCTACATGTCTTTGGACTACAAACAGTCAACTTAACATTTTACGAATACATTTTGATGTTTATATTTTACAGTGCTTTTCATTACATGAAACAGGAGCTTCAGATCATGTTAATTCTGCTCAGTTTCGAGCTTTTTTATTAATCTGATATTTTGGTGAAACTGCCTCATGACTTCACTGACCTTTTTAAAGTACATTACGCTCAGCACCTGACCTGTCCCAAATACTTGTAAACATAACTGTATTACATGGCCTGTTCTTTAACTGTATTTAGGTAATAGAAAACCTAGGTAGAAATGTGGTGGCACAAAAAATCTAACACTATAATGAATTTAATAATTGTTTTATATCGTCATATTAATAGCAAAATGACGATAGTGACTACAGAAAAGTTCATGTTAAGGTGCTGAAATAATTTGCTTTGTGGTGTGCAAAATAACGAATTTTCATGTTGTATTTCAAGGTTGTTTGTTTGAGAAAAAAGGCAGCAATGGATTTCTAAATTATTAATCTCAAATTATTAGTTAAGCAAACATAAAAGAAAACATAATGGAAATAAAAAATTACTTTAGACTAAGTGAACTTTTACACCAACCTGCAATTCATATTAATTTAAATGCAACAAAGAATCTGACAGTTAAGAAGGGAGGAGGGGGACGCCTGCTGGTGTAGAGGTGTCATGACACAACCTGTTTATATATATAGGAGTATGTATGTATGTATGTATGTATGTATGTATGTATGTACTGTATGTATGTTGTTGTCAAAAGTGATTTTCTAATTAATATATCACTCATTCCTTTGTCTGGTATCTTTTCTTCATTTTATTCACTTATCTATAACTGTCGATATACAAATATCAACACATTCAACTTGCTCAAAACACATATTTTTCAAAACATACAATATTTACACCTACACAAATCTCACATCCTTAAGGAAGTCAATGGGTTTAATGCCTCATGTCCTTTGTGTCTTAGTTTAACTTAAAATGTATGCAGTATTTGTGCAACAATTAGGGTAGCATTCAGTGATATAAGGACCCACTTAATTTAGTAATGTTCAAAATGTCTCAGGTTACTTTGCTGTAACCCTGATGAGGTGCTGCGTGAAAACGCTATAAGAACGTCCCTTTGTTCCTCCGGTTGTGAAGCATGTGTGTATCAAAAACACCCCAAATTTTGGCTTACATAACATCGGCCAGGTGACGTCATCTGTTGAGGTGCACCTGCAGGTTATAAATAGGAGTCAACCGGAAACATCCTCAGGTCAACTTTTGTCTGAAAGGACGTCCAGGCACGCCAGCAGTGCGGCACTGGAGCGCAGCATCTCGTTCCCGCTTTTTCAGGGAACAGGGTTACAGCAAAGTAACCCGAGACGTTTCCTTTCAAAAGCTACACTGGAGGCTGACTTACGCCACCAGCTAGTGCGGTGGACTTAAATCTGAAGAGCACGTACTGGACACAGTAAGTGAAGGCTTTCCTTCTCCGGAGCTGTAAAAGGCGGAGGACAGAAGGCTTTGAGAACAACTGGGTACATGGCCGAGAATGGAACTTTCAGAAGATAGTTGGGGTGAGGATGCAGAATAGCTTTGATTAGGATGGGGAGACTGACAGAGCCTGCAGATCTCCAATTCGCTTCAAAGAAGTAATGGCCATTAGAAAAACCATCTTAAGAGTCAGAAGCCTGGTTCGAAAGGGGTGTCAATCAGACCTTCGAGCACCTTCGACCTTATATGTGCGGGGTGACAGAGCTAGGCCAAATGGAAGGACCCGATACTGGTAAGCTTCACCCCCGAAAGCGAACCTCAGGAACTTCCTGTGTTGTGGCAATATTTCTATATGGAAATACGCGTCCTTCAGGTCGATTGTGACAAACCAATCTTCTGGTTGGATTTGAGAAACAATCATTTCGACAGTCAACATTTTGAATCTGAATTTCCTGAGATAGCGGTTCATGTTCTATGGCCTCTTTGCCCAGCAAAGTCTGTAATTCCTGAACCAACAGATGTGCTCGTTGCGGTTTCACGGAAGTGGAGACCACGCCAAAGGGGCACACACGCAGCATCGAGTGTAGCTTTTGAAAGGGAACACAGATGATACTGCCCAAAAGAGTAGAATATCCTGATTCACTAAAATCTGTGCTTCACCTTCACAGGAATTTAAACCCATTGTTTGTGGAAAGCATTATGAGCTTGGCTGTGTATAAGTTGTTTTCTTAAAGGTAATATTTAAAAGTCCTTTTTCATTCAGCTGATTAAAATCATACCTGCTTTTGGAGAACATACTTGTATCCAACATCTACAGAAGAATTTACAGAAGGGTAACATTCAGCGATACAATGCATGCCTCACTCAAATGATCTTCCATAGCTATACTTATTATACAATAAGTAGCTTCATAAAAGGTACAATGTCTTTTTTTCATTCAGCTGCCTAAATCACTAAATCTACCCAAACAAATAGCACTTACCAAATGATTCAGACAAGTCAGGACCATTGTTAGGGTATCAATTGTGACCATCAAGCTAACTCTCTTCTTTACTGAATTTTCACTAACAGGAATCATCAATAGAAGTAAAAACGATAGAAGAATTAGATACCTGCTTTTGGAGAAAATCTACATTGGGAATCTACCAACATCTACAGAAGTCCAACACACAGGTGAGACTGCCCCAAAGAGAAGCACTTATGAATCTGCTGCAAATCAGTGCTCCTATTTGAAGTAATCTCATTGTGATTCCTGATGAATATACTCAAAATATTCTACAAAATTTTATAATTGCATCGGATATATTCACTTGATCAATGGGTCATTTTGCAGTGGAACTTTACTAAAGGTCACCCAAACTTATTTGCACTTACATTGCCAATGCACTAAATGTGTTATAGTTAGGGTGACATTCAGCGATACACCCTGCTGAAAAATCCAGCATAGACCAGCGTGATTTATATTCTGGTCTATGCTGGTTAATACTGGTTAGTTAATTTAACCCAGCAAAATGGGTCAAATATTCAATCCAAATGCTAGGTCATATTTAACTATAATGCTGAGTTAATTCTACCTCACAAATAGGTTATTATTATTTTTATGTTTTACATGTCTATGGGTAAAACAGTTTAAACAGTTAAATTACTTTGATATACAAAAAACAAAGTACATAAAAAAACTAAGTTTTGCAAACCATACATGTATGCAATAAACAACAACCAATTAATTGTACAGATCATAGGAAAAATATTTATATTTATTTTTCAAAAGCACAAGATCAGATAATACAAAACAAGTTCAACAGCGACATCATTATGATACTATTACTGAGAAGCACTAATGCCTGAGAGCAGAGCTGGTCATTATCGCCCAACATCAGGATGTAGGGGTTCGGCCTCGACACTTCAGCCTGCTGGAGATATTCATTCGTTCTGAGTGTTCGTTCCAACCTTAGAAAGAAAGAAATTAAAGAAAGTAAAAGTTTATGGAAAAATCGAGAGGGTTGGCTAGTATGCATATTTGTAAGAAGATTAATGTTCTGTAACACCTCAGCTTTTTATATGTGGTTGCTAACGCTGGCAACCTAGCTAAATGCTGGCACTACAGTTAACAGTTTAGCTTTCATTCGTCACTTCACCATCTTCATACACCCTGCAAGCATTCTACAAAGAAAGCTAAAAAGCTCAGATATTTTTGTTGTTTCTTTCATACACAGGTGGGGTTCTTTGGTGTGGCTAGCTAGCAGCCATTGTCAGATAGACTAGCATGCTATAGCACAGCCCAGGCTGAAAGTTTGAGTGTAATGTTAACATGGTAACAGTAATAAATGTTACATACAGTGAACAAATTCAGTCATAGGTGAGTGAAAGTGTGTATACAGACCTTGTGTTTAACGTTTACATTTCCTCTTAAATGCGTGATGATTTTTACACCGATTATCTCCGTTTTTTTGACACCATGCCGGTTGTGTCTCTGCCTCTGAGTGCAGGTGAGTGGAGCTGCACTCGATGGATATGGAGATCTAGACCTTGAGAAAGCAGATCCGCGATCCAGGTGAAGCTGGCCCAGCTACGACAGCGGAAAGCCGCGCTGGAATCGTCACGGACCGACGCTCACCTGTCCCAGGTAAATTCTCAGCGCGACAAATTCTCCGACAACCTCTACTCCGCGTGTTTCTCTGCCCAGGTCCAACGCGCCAAGGACGCAGCCCACCCAGGTTTCCTTTACCCCGGTGCCGGGATACCACGAAGCCTGGATACAGCAGCAGTGGAAGAGGCGCGTTAGGCCCCGGGCGTGGACCTCTGCCCCTCCATCGCCGACTGTCTTTGAGATCGCGACCCGAAACCGCTTTGCTCCTCTTCGCGAGACGGTACACGACGTGCTGGTCATCGGAGACTCAATCGTCCGGCACGTCCGTGCTACCACGGCTAAAGGTAAGGTGCACACTCACTTTTTACCTGGTGCTCGTATTCTTGATGTTGCTGCACAGGTTCCTGCGGCCCTGAGGGAGAACTTTGGAGCTGTGGTCCTTCATGCGAACGACACCAGGCTGAGACAGACGGAGATCCTGAAGAAGGACTTCAGGAGCCTGGTTAAGAAGGTCCGCAGCACATCACCCACTACAAGGATCGTCATATCCGGACCACTTCCCACATTTCAGTGAGGAATCGCGAGGTTCAGTAGATTGTTTGCTTTTAATGAATGGTTACAATCTTGGTGTCAACAACAGAGATTACCCTTTGTTGATAACTGGAATGTTTTCTGTGAGCGTCCTAGGCTCTACCACACCGATGGCCTGCACCCTAGCAGAGCTGGAGCAGCAGTCCGCTCAGACAACATCTCCAGGACACTACGAACCATCTGACTGGCGGTAAGTCATACCTTAGATACCAAACATAAAAGCCACATAACAACTCACCATACTGATAGACGCGCACACATAGCTTGTCCTATAGAAACTGTCTGTTCCCCGAATAGTGAGAAAAAAGAATAAACTCTTTAAATCCGCCCGAAACAATCTGTTAACCAGAAAACCAGAAAACCAGAAAAAGGCCAAATAAGTAATAAAAATTTACCTCTAAAGTTCGGACTTCTCAACATTAGATCCCTTGCGCCTAAAGCACTTATTGTTAATGAAATGATCTCAGATTATTGTCTCCACGCACTCTGCCTTACCGAAACCTGGCTTAAACTAAATGAATATATTAGTCTGAATGAAACTCCTCCAACAGGATATTTCTATATGCACGAGCCCCGTCTAACTGGTGGTGTCGCAACTATCTACAATGATGTACTCACTGTTACTCAGAAAACAAGGCCCAGGTTTAACTCATTTGAAGTGCTTATTATTAATGTTGCATAATGAAATACATAATAAACCCTTGCGACATTTTGCCCTGGCCACCATGTACAGACCCCCGGGGCCATATGCCGATTTTCTTAAAGAGTTTGGACATCTGCTATCAGACCTATTGGTTAACTCTGACAAAGTGCTGATAGTAGGAGACTTCAACATTCATGTAGACGATGCTAACAACACTTTAGCACTCGCTTTTATGGACTTACTAAATGCCTTTGGGGTTAAACAAAATATAAATGGAGCAACTCACCGCTTTGATCATACACTAGATTTTTTTTATATCCCATGGTATAGATGTCTCGAATATAGAGATCTTACCTCAAAGTGATGATATCACAGACCATCACCTCCTGATATATACTCTACCTGTAGAACAGCGTAGCTGTGCCTCCCCACGTCATCGATTTGTTAGAAATATGAATCTGACTACTACAGACAGATTCACAAGTAATCTGCCGAATCTGTCCCAATTTCTTATCAGACCCCTAAGTGCAGACGATCTAGCAAGAAACAAAAATAATCCCAGATTCTTATTTAGTACAAAAACCTAAAACCTAAAATGCCTGCAGAGAGTATCCCATCACAGTTTAGAAGTAAAGACTTTATGGACTTCTTCAATGAATAAATCGATAGAATCAGGAAGAAAATAACGGATGTTCAACCTCTAACAGCACCTCATGATCCAGTTCAGTGTAAAGGCTCACATTTAGATTTTCAATGATTTACAGGTATAGATATAATTCCTCATTATATCTAGGTCACGTCCCTAAATCTTTCAAGTTGGCAATTATTAAGCCTCTTCTTAAAAAGTCTAATTTAGACCCGAATGAAATAAATTACAGACTGATTTCAAACGTTCCGTTTATATAAAAAATATTAGAAAAGGTAGTATCAGCTCAAATATGCACATTCTTGCAGGAAAACAACATCCTCTAAGAATTTCAGTCAGGTTTCAGGCCCTGCAGAAACTGCACTAGTTAAAATTGCAAATGACTTGTTTTTAGCTTCGGACCAAGGCTGCATCTCAATACTAGTCTTACTTGATCTTAGAGCTGCATTCGACACTATAGATCATAACATTCTCATAGATCGCGTACAAAATCAGATTGGTATTCAGGGACAGGCTTTAAAATGGTTTAGATCATATCTGTCTGATCGATACCATTTTGTAGACCTAAAGGGTGAACCGTCTGGTGTAATGCCAGTGAAATATGGGGTCCCACAAGGGTCAATTTTAGGACCTCTACTGTTCTCAATATACATGCTTCCCTTGGGCAACATCATTAGAAGACATGGGATTAGCTTCCATTGTTATGCTGATGATACCCAATTATATATCTCAACTAAACCAGACAAAATACCCAAGTTGTCTAGACTAACTGAGTGCGTCCAGGACAGAAAAGATTGGATGACTGATAATTTTCTTTTACTAAATTCAGGTAAGACAGAGATATTACTTATTGGCCCAAAAACCAGTAGACACCAGCTCTCACAATTCAGCCTGCGTTTAGAGGGATGTACTGTTACCACCAGCTCGACAGTGAAAGACCTGGGTGTAATATTAGACAGTAAATTATCCTTTGAAAATCATATTTCCAATATCACAAAAACAGCCTTTTTCCATCTTAGAAAGATTGCCAAGCTTAGAAACATTTTATCCGTATCTGATGCAGAAAAGCTGGTTCATGCATTCATGACCTCCAGACTGGACTACTGTAATGCATTATTAGGTGGTTGTCCTGCATCCGCAATTAACAAGCTACAGTTAGTCCAAAATGCAGCCACCAGGGTTCTCGCTAGATCCAGAAAATATGATCATATAACGCCAATATTATCATCCCTGCACTGGCTACCTGTTCAGTTTAGAATTAATTACAAAATACTATTACTTACATACAAGGCTTTAAACGGTCTAGCTCCCACATATCTAACCAGTCTTCTCATACACTACAATCCACCACGCTGTCACGATATGTGGTGCGAGGCATAATTGCAGGAGTCCAGGTGGTAAAGGAAAACGATGTTTATTTAACCAAAAGTCAGGGAAACACAACAAAACAAATATAATTTATATGAAAACTGAAACTAAAACACGTATACAGACACTAACTAAACATGCAAACATTATCGGGGGAAAATTAACAGACGCAAGACAAGAAACTCAATGAAACCAAACTATTTATAATACAACTAATAACCAACTCGGTTCAGGTGAGCGCCCCTGGTCACCTGACCGAGTTGCCACATGGGACTTGAAGTTTTAAACAAAAGGAACTACAAACAAAAACCACAGGGCGCTTTGGCGCCCTCTAGGGGTTATCCCTGACACACGCTCCTTAAGATCACAAAACTCCGGACTTCTGGTAGTTCCCAGAATTTCAAAATCTACAAAAGGAGGTAGAGCTTTTTCATATCTAGCTCCAAAGCTTTTTTCAGTTTCCCAATTTTAAAGTAGACTCAAGACGCATCTCTTTAATCTGGCATACACGTAACTCATCCTATAACCTCATACTCCAGTACGTCTATCCTGAATGGCAACTACGCTAATTCTCTCCATCTGTTCTGTATTCTTCTACCCATCCCGAGGCATCTGGAGATTGTGCCAGCTTCAGTAGACAGAGGCCGACCCTGCGAGGTTCCTGAGGCATCCAGAGAAGGACCTGCTCCAGCTGGATTCTTCTTCATGTTGCTTTGGAACTACACATGCTGCTCCTGAGCTCCCAGTGATCCAGACCCCCATCTGCCCTCTGCACCTGCTGACTCATCCCTGAGCTGAACTGGACTTTGTATTAATTTAAAGAACTTCTGTTATATTGAACTTTTACCTGCATAACACACACAATGTTATATAATTTCTATCCATTATCACCCAAATGAGGATGGGTTCCATGTTGAGTCTGGTTTCTCTCAAGGTTTCTTCCTACTACCATCTCAGGGAGTTTTTCCTTGCCACTGTCGCCATCACCCTTGGCTTGCTCATCAGGGACAATCTCATTCATCATTCACTCATTCATCTCATTATTATCTAGACACATTTTTCTCATACACATTTCCATAGATTTTCTTAAAAATGTTTTTTTTTTTCATTCTTGTTAAGCTGTTTTGAGACAATGAACATTGTTAAAAGCGATATATAAATAAAATTGAATTGAATTGAATAATGTGTATCACCGCTGGTCTGGTGCTGGTTTAGCTGGTGAAACAGCATAACTGATGGAAGACCAGCATGCCTGCTGAAAAATCCAGCATAGGCCAGCAGGATTTATATGCTGGGCCACTAGCAAGGTTTTAGTAGTTAAAATTGGTTACCATTTTGGCTCATTATCTTGTTTTTTAGTAGCTAGTACTAAAAATAATGTGTGATGTAAATACATGGACCGTGTAGTGTTATTTTTAAATGAATTTACATACAAGATACAAAAATAATCCATTTACCAAAAACATGTAAATACATTATTTTACATTTATTAAATATCTGTGGGTTGTCTAAAAACACAACACAAACCTTTTATATAAAAGCACTTAAAAAAAGTAAAAGTAAATTTAACTAAGAAAGAATAAAATATCTGTATAATACAAAATATACACTATAAGAAATATATAAGAAAAATATAAGAAAAATAAGAAAAACCTAGCTGTACAATAGAAAATATAGAATTGTGGAAATTTATGTGGGAATGGAGTGAACATAACTAGAACGGAATGTCCAGGGGTGTAAATTTAACTAAGTAAATTTAACTAAGAAAGAATAAAATATCTGTATAATACAAAATATACACTATAAGAAATATATAAGAAAAATAATAGAAATAGAAAATATAGAATTGTGGAAATTTATGTGGGAATGGAGTGAACATAATTAGAACGGAATGTCCAGGGGTGTGCAAATATCCAGTAAAGTGTTGTATTAAAGTAACTTGTGTGCATATTTAAAGTGTCTTATGTGCATAATGTCCATGAGTGTGCAGGTGTGCAGTGACCATAAGTGTCAGTGAATGCCCTGAGTGTCCAGAGTGAGTGCAAAAACATGTGTGGATGTGCAAAATGGATCAGTACCTTGTGGTGTACTGATTAAGAGACCATATCACCTGCGGGAAGAAGCTCCTCCTCAGTCCCTCTGTGTTGGCCTTGAAGGAGCGGAATCGCTTTTCTGACCTCAACAGAGAAAACAGTCCATTGCTGGGGTGACTGAGGTCCTTCATGATCTTCCTGGCCTTGGTCCAGCACCGCTTGCTATAAATTGAATGCAGGTCAGGGAGCTCGGTGTGGATGATGCGCTCAGCTGATTGCACTACCCTCTGAAAGTTCGTCTGTCCTGCATGGTGCTGTTCCCGAACCAGGTTGTGATGTTTCCCCATCAGGATGCTCTCTATGGTGCAAGATTAGAAGTTTCTAAGCACCCTAGAGAGCAGTTTAAAGTCTCTCAGGTGTCTGAAGTGATAGAGACAATGCCAGGCCTTTTTCATCAGGGTGTTGATGTGACGGGCCTATGACAGGTCCTGCGTGATGTGAACACTGAGGTATTGGAAGCTGTCCACTCTCTCCACTGGGCTCTTGTTGATGACGGGGTCTGGTAGTTCCTCTTCTGCTTTGTACTAAAGTCCACTATCAACTCCTTTGTCTTGCTGAAGTTTAGAAGGTGGTTGTTCCTCTGGCACCAGTTTTCCAGATTTCCAATCTATAAAATGAAAATAAAACAAATTAATCTGCACTTTACCTTTAAAAAAAGTACAAATAAATCCTGACAGATAAGTGTTTCCGTTGGTACGTGCAGGCGCCGTGTGTGTGTGTGTGTGTGTGGAATTAGCCCCTTCCCTCACCTCGTTTTACACAGTAACACTCCTCCTCCCTCTCCCCACCTCGCTTTTTAAGATTCACAACAAACACACACACAACGGAAACACAGTTTTAACAGGAAAAAAAGAAATCTTTCTGAGACTGACATGAGCGTATATTAACAGACTCACTTTTTAAGTTTCACAACAAGCGCATAAACACAGCGGAAACACCGTTTTAACGGAAAAAAGCGAGACTGGCACGAACGCATACTAAAGGAATCACTTAAGTTTCACAACAAACGGACCCACAAACACGGAAACACCGTTTTAACAGGAAAAAAAAGAAATCTCTCTGACCTGGTGTGAGCGCATACTAAGGGAATCACTGCTGTAAAGTAAAAAAAACAAAAAAAAAACAAATGAACCAGCACCTTACCTTTGAAAAGAATCGCGACAGAGCAGAGTTTCTGTGTGTTTGTGAAGCCGGGAGGGGTGAAAAGGCAAGAGAGCGTGTGTGTTTTTCAGTGTCAAATTGCGCGCGCACAAGCAGAGTTTCTGTGTGTTTGCGAAGCCGTGAGGGGAGGGAGGGAAGGGGGGAAGGTGAGAGAGTGACGCTCGGTGTCAAAATAAGAGTCGCATGTGTGAAGCATGATACTCGGCACTCGTAAACTAATACTTGCTCGGTTTCCGAATAAAAAATTACTAAAAATCTTTGCTCGGTTTGCGGAACACTCGTAAACCACGTTACTCGCAATCCGAGGTTCCACTTTATGTAAAATATAAAACGAATCAGTATAAAATCAGCTTTATTGGTCAATACAAACAATATTAACATTATGTAATATGTAACAATATATACAATATTCACATTTGTAACAATATAATTTAACAATGAACAGCAAATAGGTTTTGATAAAAAAAATTATAACAAAAACAAAACATGAGACTAACCTCTCAGGAACACTTTCACACTGGTACTTTCACACCACAGGAGTGTAAATGAGTGAGCTTGGCCCTCACTCATTATTTAGGGGTCACGGGCAGGTTTATGGGCCCTGAAGGAGTTCTGAAATGTCCTGACATTTGTGTATTTTTCTTATGTATAAACATATACAGTATGCCACAAAAGTGAGTACATCCCTCACATCTCTGCAAATATTTAGTTCTATCTTTTCATAGGACAACACTGCATAAATGACTCTTTGACACAATGAAAAGTAGTCAGTGTAAAGTTTGTATAGCAGGTTAAATTTATTGTTCTAAATAACAAAAAATACAGCCAATAATAGCTGAACCCCTGGCAAAAGTGAAAATGTACAAATTGAGCACAATTTGTCATTTTGCTTCCCTTTTGTCATGTGACTCATTAGTGTTACACTGTCTCAGGTGTCACCAGATAGCAGGCGAGTTAAATTTGGTATAAAAGCTCTTCCACTCTCTCAACCTGGCCACTGAAATTCAACATGGCACCTCATGGCAAACAACTCTCAGAAGACCTGAAAAAACTAATTGCTGTGTTACATAAAGATGGCCTAGACTATAAGAAGATAGTCAAGACTCCTCACCTGTGCTGCATCACAGTAGCCAAGACCATCCTGCGCTTTAAGAGGACAGGTTCTTCTCAGAACAGGCCTCGCCATGGTCGGCCAAAGAAGCTGAGTGTACGTTCTCAGCGTCAGATCCAAAGATTGACTTTGGAAAACAGATGAATTAGTGCGTCCAGCATTGCTGCAGAGATTGAAGGGATGGGAGGTCAGCCTGTCAGTGCTCTGACTGTACGCCGCACACTGCATCAAATTGCTCTGCAAGGTTGTCGTCCTAGAAGGAGTCCGCTTCTAAAGATGATGCACAAGAAAGCTTGCAAACAATTTGCTGCAGACATGCAAACTAAGGCCCAGGATTACTGGAACCATGTCCTCTGGTCTGATGAGACCAAGATAAATCTATTTCTTTCAGATGGTGTCAAGCGTGTGTGGCGGCAACCAGTTGGGTTGTACGAAGACAAGTGCGTCTTGCCTACCGTCAAACATGGTGGTGGGAGTGTCATGATCTGGGGCTGCATGAGTGCTGCTGGCATTGGGGAGCTACAGTTCATTGAGGGAAACATGAATTCTAACATCTACTGTGACATACTGAAGCAGCACATGATCCCCTCCCCCCGGAAACTGGGCCGCAGAGCAGCGGTCCAGCATGATAATGACCCCAAACACACCTCCAAGTTGACCACTGGCTTGCTAAAGAGGCTGAGGGTAAAGGTGATGGACTGGCCAAGCATGTCTCCAGACCTAAACCCCATAGAACACCTCTGGGGCATCCTGAAAAGGAAGGTGGAGGAGCACAAGGTGTCAAATGTCCACCACCTCCGTGATGTTGTGATGGAGGAGTGGAAGAGGATTCCAGTGGCAACCTGTGAAGCTCTGGCGAACTCCATGGCCAAGAGAATTCAAGCCGTGCTGGAAAATTATGGTGGCCACACACACACAAAAAAAGTATTTTTAGTTATTTTGAGGGGACAATAAATTCACACTGCTATTTAATCCATTTGTTGTATACTTTTTTTTTTTTGGAAATGTACTCAGTTTGTGAAACTTCATAGAAGAAAAGTTAGCAGGTGGCATCAATTGCAGAGTTGATACCCTAACAGTGGTTCTGACCTGTCTGAATAATTTGGTAAAGTGCTATTTGTTGGGGTAGTTTTAGTGATTTTATTCAGCTGAATGAAAAAAAGGACTATTACCTTTGAGAAAACAACTTATACAGAGTCATAATGCTTTCCACAAACAATGGGTTTCAGAGAATCATGATATTCTACTCTTTTGGGCAGTATCATCTGTGTTTTGAACTAAATTAAGTGGGTTCCACATTGTATCACTGAATGTTACCCTAATTGTTGCACAGTTACTGCATATTTACCGTAAGTGCAAGCAAGTTGGGGCAACTTTCAATGAATTTCCACTGCAAAAGACAAAGTGTGGATCTGCAGTCATGCTACTTGCCTAGGAATTGAACAGCATCTTGCAAGTTCGTACTTGTATGGTTAGACTATTCCACATTTAATCAATAACATGCATGATGAAACTCATAAAAGTTATACAAGTTTGCAAATACCAGAAAGAAACCCCAGGTTAACTACCTTCAATCAAGCCTATTTACTGTCTATGAATGTGTGAATCGCCTGGTACTTTACCATGGAGTAATAGACCATCATCACTTCTATTGTGTGAAAGGTGTGGGTTGAACTGTGAACCACCTCAAGTTATGGTGTGACCCTGAGCATTTAAATGCAACATTGCTAAGCATGGTTCTTCAGAATGCATAAGTAATCAACTGGTCATCGGTCAGGGCAAAAAGCTATCCTTTTTTTCCATTAAAAAACTTCTGGACAGCATTGAGTATTTTCATCAAGAATCACAATGAGATTACTTCAAATAGGAGCACTGATTTGCAGCAGATTCATAAGTGCTTCTCTTTGGGGCAGTCTCACCTGTGTGTTGGACTTTTCCATCTTCTGTCAAGTCTTCTGTAGATGTTGGTAGACTCCTAATGAAAAATTTCTACTAAAGCAGGTATCTAATTCTTCCATCATTTTTACTTCTAAGTGAAAATTCAGTAAAGAAGAGAGTTAGCTTGATGGTCACAATTGATACCCTAACAATGGTCTTAACTTGTCTGAATCATTTGGTAAGTGCTATTTGTTGGGGTAGTTTTAAGTGATTTAAGCGACTGAATGAAAAAAAAAAAGACATTGTACCTTTTATGAAGCTACTTATTGTATAATAAGTATGGCTATGGAAGATCATTTGAGCGAGTCATGCATTGTATCGCTGAATGTTACCCTAACTGTAACACATTTACTACATTGGTAATGTAAGTGCAAAGAAGTTGGGGCGACCTTTAGTGACGTTCCACAACAAAATGAATTGTTGATTTATCAGATTCAACTTTGAATTTTTGTAGGACATTGAGTATTTTCATCAGGAATCACAATGAGATTACTTCAAATAGGAGCACTGATTTGCAGCAGATTCATAAGTGCTTCTCTTTGGGGCAGTCTCACCTGTGTGTTGGATATTTCCATCTTCCTTCAATTCTTCTGTAGATGTTGGTAGATTCCCAATGCAGATTTTCTCCAAAAGCAGGTATTGAATTCTTCCATACTTTAGTGATTATTGTAAGTGGAAATCCATTAAAGGAGAGAGTTGGCTTGATGGACACAATTGATACCCTAACAATGGTCCTTACTTGTCTGAATCATTTGGTAAGTGCTATTTGTTGGGGTAGTTTTAAGTGATTTAAGCAACTGAATTAACACACATTGTAGCTTTTTCGAAATTACTTACTCTATAATAAGTATGTCTAGGAAACATAATTTGAGTGAGGTCTGCCCTGTATCGTTGAATGTCCCCCTAACTGTAACACATTTACTGTATTGGTAATGTAAGTGCAAACAAGTTGGGGCGACCTTTAGTGACTTTCCACTGCAAAATGAAGTGTATATCAAGTGTATATATCTGATTCAATTATAAAATTTTGTTGAACATTGAGTGTCTTCAACAGGAATCACAATTAGATTACTTCAAATAGGAGCACTGATTTACAGCATATCCATAAGTGCTTCTCTTTGGGGGAGTCTCATCCTTGTGTCAAACTTCCTCAACTTCTTTGGCTACTCCAGCTGATCTGTAGATGTTGGAACATGACAGCTTTTGAAAATTATCTACAAAAGCTTTCCTTTTATTGGTTGTATATTTTTGTTTTATTGGCAGTCTACTCAGTTTGTGAAACTTCAAAGAAGAAAAATTAGCAGATTGCAACAGTGTCACAGTTGATACCCTAACAGTGGTTCTGACCTGTCTGAATAATTTGGTAAGTGCTATTTGTTGGGGTAGTTTTAGTGATTTTATTCAGCTGAATGAAAAAAAAGGACTATTACCTTTGAGAAAACAACTTATACAGAGTCATAATGCTTTCCACAAACAATGGGTTTAGATTCCTTCAAGGTGAAGGACAGATTTCAGAGAATCAGGATATTCTACTCTTTTGGGCAGCATCACCTGTGTTTTGAACTAAATTAAGTGGGTTCTACATTGTATCACTGAATGTTACCCTAATTGGGGCACAGTTACGGCATATTTACTGTAAGTGCAAGCAAGTTGGGGCAACTTTCAATGAATTTCCACTGCAAAAGACAAAGTGTGTATCTGCAGTCATGCTACTTGCCTAGGTATTGAACAGCATCTTGCAAGTTTGTACTTGTATGGTTAGACTATTCCACATTTAATCAATAACATGCATGATGAAACTAATAAAAGTTATACAAGTTTGCAAATACCACAAAGAAACCCCAATTTAACTACCTTCAATCAAGCCTATTTACTGTCTATGAATGTGTGAATCGCCTGGTACTTTACCATGGAGTAATAGACCATCATCACTTCTATTGTTTGAATGGTGTGGGTTGGACTGTGAACCACCTCAAGTTATGGTGTGACCCTGAGCATTTAAATGGAACATTGCTAAGCCTGGTTCTTCAGAATGAAAAAGTAATCAACTGGTCATCGGTCAGGGCAAAAAGCTATCCTTTTTTCCATTAAAAAACTTCTGGACAACATTGAGTATCTTCAACAGGAATCACAATGAGATTACTTCAAATAGGAGCACTGATTTGCAGCAGATTCATAAGTGCTTCTCTTTGGGGCAGTCTCATCCTTGTGTCAAACTTCCTCAACTTCTTTGGCTACTCCAGCTGATCTGTAGATGTTGGAACATGACAACTTTTGAAAATGATCTACAAAAGCTTTCCTTTTATTGGTTGTATATTTTTGTTTTATTGGCAGTCTACTCAGTTTGTGAAACTTCAAAGAAGAAAAGTTAGCAGATTGCAACAATGTCCCAGTTGATACCCTAACAGTGGTTCTGACCTGTCTGAATAATTTGGTAAGTGCTATTTGTTGGGGTAGTTTTAGTGATTTTATTCAGCTGAATGAAAAAAAAGGACTATTACCTTTGAGAAAACAACTTATACAGAGTCATAATGCTTTCCACAAACAATGGGTTTAGATTCCTTCAAGGTGAAGCACAGATTTCAGAGAATCAGGATATTCTACTCTTTTGGGCAGTATCATCTGTGTTTTGAACTAAATTAAGTGGGTTCTACATTGTATCACTGAATGTTACCCTAATTGTTGCACAGTTACTGCATATTTACCGTAAGTGCAAGCAAGTTGGGGCAACTTTCAATGAATTTCCACTGCAAAAGACAAAGTGTGTATCTGCAGTCATGCTACTTGCCTAGGTATTGAACAGCATCTTGCAAGTTTGTACTTGTATGGTTAGACTATTCCACATTTAATCAATAACATGCATGATGAAACTAATAAAAGTTATACAAGTTTGCAAATACCACAAAGAAACCCCAATTTAACTACCTTCAATCAAGCCTATTTACTGTCTATGAATGTGTGAATCGCCTGGTACTTTACCATGGAGTAATAGACCATCATCACTTCTATTGTTTGAATGGTGTGGGTTGGACTGTGAACCACCTCAAGTTATGGTGTGACCCTGAGCATTTAAATGCAACATTGCTAAGCCTGGTTCTTCAGAATGAAAAAGTCATCAACTGGTCATCGGTCAGGGCAAAAAGCTATCCTTTTTTTCCATTAAAAAACTTCTGGACAACATTGAGTATTTTCATCAAGAATCACAATGAGATTACTTCAAATAGGAGCACTGATTTGCAGCAGATTCATAAGTGCTTCTCTTTGGGGCAGTCTCACCTTTGTGTTGGACTTTTCCATCTTCTGTCAAGTCTTCTTCAGATGTTGGTAGACTCCTAATGAAGAATTTCTACTAAAGCAGGTATCTAATTCTTCCATCATTGTTATTTCTAAGTGAAAATTCAGTAAAGAAGAGAGTTAGCTTTATGGTCACAATTGATACCCTAACAATGGTCTTAACTTGTCTGAATCATTTGGAAAGTGCTATTTGTTGGGGTAGTTTTAAGTGATTTAAGCAACTGAATGAAAAAAAATACATTGTACCTTTTATGAAGCTACTTATTGTATAATAAGTATAGCTATGGAAGATCATTTGAGCAAGGCATGCATTGTACTGCTGAATGTTACCCTAACTGTAACACATTTACTAAATTGGTAATGTAAGTGCAAACAAGTTGGGGTGACATTTAGTGACGTTCCACTGCAAAATGAAGTGTTGATATATCTGATTCGACTATGAATTTTTGTAGGACATTGAGTATTTTCATCAGGAATCACAATGAGATTACTTCAAATAGGAGCACTGATTTGCAGCAGATTCATAAGTGCTTCTCTTTGGGGCAGTCTCACATGTGTGTTGGACATTTCCATCTTCCTTCAATTCTTCTGTAGATTCCCAATATAGATTTTCTCCAAAAGCAGGTATTGAATTCTTCCATACTTTAGTGATTATTGTAAGTGGAAATCCATTAAAGAAGAGAGTTGGCTTGATGGACACAATTGATACCCTAATAATGGTCCTTACTTGTCTGAATCATTTGGTAAGTGCTATTTGTTGGGGTAGTTTTAAGTGATTTAAGCAACTGAATTAAAACACATTGTAGCTTTTTAGAAATTACTTACTCTATAATAAGTATGTCTAGGAAACATAATTTGAGTGAGGTCTGCCCTGTATCGTTGAATGTCCCCCTAACTGTAAGTGCAAACAAGTTGGGGCGACCTTTAGTGACTTTAGTGACTTTCCACTGCAAAATGAAGTGTATATCAAGTGTATATATCTGATTCAATTATAAAATTTTGTTGAACATTGAGTATCTTCAAGAGGAATCACAATGAGATTACTTCAAATAGGAGCACTGATTTGCAGCAGATTCATAAGTGCTTCTCTTTGGGGCAGTCTCCCCTGTGTGTTGGACTTTTACATCTACTGTCAAGTCTTCTGTAGATGTTGGTAGACTCCTAATGAAGAATTTCTACTAAAGCAGGTATCTAATTCTTCCATCATTGTTACTTCTAAGTGTAAAGCTTCTATCGGGATCGGAAATGACGGACACAGGGAGGCAGCAGTGCGGTGAGTCAAACGTGCAGTATTTATTGAGGGTTAAGTGGTGCAGCAGGTGAAGGGTGTGATATTACGGACTCGATGAGAAGGGCAAAGGTGAGGGTCGGCGTGATGGGCTGGTAGGGAATAGCTTGGGTCGTGTCTTGCCGCTGTGCTCCGGCGAGCCGGTCCGGGCGTGTGCCGTTTGAGCCGAGGAAACGGAGCTACTGGCTTGTGGCAGACCCTTCGGCGAGCGGGATGTGCGTGGTCCTCCGGGATAATCCGAGTCTGTTGGGAGAGAAAGAACGGGTAAGTCTTCTGTATACATTTCTCACTCACCGGTAGGCTCCGCTGCGGTCTCTTTTTAGTGAGCAGGCGACAGGCGGACGGTGTAGGACTCTTGGTTGCTTGTACCAGGGGGATGCGGTGCCCCGCCCCTTTTTGTGCTTTGCTGCTGTCCAAGGTGCTGTCTGCCATCTGTTTGTGAATCCTCCGAGATGTGCGAGAAGGTGTTATCCTCCAGTGTGTGCCGGGCTTTAGCCCGTCGCCACAGCACCCCCCCCTCAGCTTTGAGCTCATCTTTGGCGATGCGAAGAGCGTGTGGGACCTGGACAGTCCATCTGCGTTTCCGTGTTGCACCCCGGCTCTATGTTGAACTGAGAAGGAGAAATCTTGTAAGGAGAGAAACCAACGTGTTATGCGGGGGTTCGTGTCCTTAGCCCTTTCCAGCCACTGGAGAGGGGCATGGTCTGTAATTAGCGTAAAGTGACGGCCAGATAGATAGTATTTCAGCTCCTCAATGGCCCACTTGATGGCAAGGGCTTCCCGCTCTATCGTTGCATATTTTTGCTCTGTTGGTGTCAGTTTTCTACTTACATAAAGGATGGGGTGTTCTTCTCTTTCAAAGTCCTGTGAGAGGACGGCTCCTAAGCCTGTTTCTGATGCATCCGTGTGTACTGTGAATGGTCTGTTGAAGTCAGGATTTCGAAGAACGGGGGAGCTGGTGAGGTGGGTTTTTAACTGTTTAAATGCTCTTTCCGCCTCTTGTGTCCATTGTATTTTCTCCGGCTGTCCTTTCCTGAGGAGGTTCGTGAGGGGTGCTGCAATAGAGGAAACGTTAGGCACGAATCTCCGGTAATAACTAGCTAGCCCGAGAAAGGCACGTACCTGTTTTTTTGACGTTGGTTGCGGGTACTTACGCACGGCCTCTACTTTATCTTCTTGTGGTTTTAATGATCCACGGCCGATTCGGTACCCCAGGTACTGTGCCTCGGTCAGCCCCATGAAGCATTTTTTTGGGTTCGCTGTTAGCCCAGCCTTTCGTAGCTCATGTAGTACCTGTCTAAGGTGGTATACATGTTCATCCCAGCTGCTCGAGTGGATAATTACGTCATCCAAGTAGGCAGCGGCATACTGACGATGCTGGCGAAGTACGATGTCCATGAGGCGTTGAAAGGTGGCCGGGGCCCCGTGGAGACCGAACGGGAGCACTCGGTATTGCCAGTGTCCTTGTTCAGTAGTAAATGCTGTCTTTTCCTTCGCCTCCGGGGTTAGGGCGACCTGCCAGTAGCCTTTGGTCAGGTCTAATGTGGAGATGAAGCGTGCTTTGGCTAATCGATCGATAAGATCGTCTGCTCTAGGTAGAGGGTAGGCATCGAATTGCGAAATTTGATTTAACCTGCGGAAATCGTTGCATAGCCGTATTGACCCGTCCGGTTTAGGTACCGTTACGATGGGGCTAGACCAGGGGCTGGTCGACTCCTCTATTATGCCGTTACGGAGCATATTAGGTCTATTAGTTCTCTTAGTTCCTGATGTTGTGCGACCGTTAAATCCTCCCCGCGCTGCACCTGTTCTTGGTCTGTGTGAGAGAGCGTAGCGAGAGCTGAGACACGCGGCAGCGGCTCTATCCACCGTTTAAGTAAGTTGATATGGTATAATTCAGTGTGTTTTCGCTTATCGGGCTGCTGCAGACGGTAGTTCACTGGACCAACGCGTTCGATGACAGTGTACGGTCCTTGCCACTTGGCGAGGAATTTGCAGTTGGCACTAGGTAGGAGCAGAAGAACTCGATCACCTGGGCGGAACTCACGGGGTTGGGTTGGTTGGTCATAAACGCGACACTGCTCTGCTTGTGCTTTTTCCATGTGCTCCCGCACAATGGGGAGCACTCGGGTGATTTTTTCCTGTATTTTTTCCTTTACATATTCTGTAATTGACCTGAAAGGAGACGGCTGCTCCTCCCATGCCTCTTTTGCTACATCTAATAGCCCGCGGGGGCTTCGTCCAAACAGCAGCTCGAATGGTGTAAACCCAGTAGAGGCTTGCGGGGTTTCTCTAACGGCGAAAAGAACGTAGGGCATTAACTGATCCCAGTCCGGTTTAGGTACCGTTACGATGGGGCTAGACCAGGGGCTGGTCGACTCCTCTATTATGCCGTTACGGAGCATATTAGGTCTATTAGTTCTCTTAGTTCCTGATGTTGTGCGACCGTTAAATCCTCCCCGCGCTGCACCTGTTCTTGGTCTGTGTGAGAGAGCGTAGCGAGAGCTGAGACACGCGGCAGCGGCTCTATCCACTGTTTAAGTAAGTTGATATGGTATAATTCAGTGTGTTTTCGCTTATCGGGCTGCTGCAGACGGTAGTTCACTGGACCCACGCGTTCGATGACAGTGTACGGTCCTTGCCACTTGGCGAGGAATTTGTAGTTGGCACTAGGTAGGAGCAGAAGAACTCGATCACCTGGGCGGAACTCACGGGGTTGGGTTGGTCGGTCATAAACGCGACACTGCTCTGCTTGTGCTTTTTCCATGTGCTCCCGCACAATGGGGAGCACTCGGGTGATTTTTTCCTGTATTTTTTCCTTTACATATTCTGTAATTGACCTGAAAGGAGACGGCTGCTCCTCCCATGCCTCTTTTGCTACATCTAATAGCCCGCGGGGGCTTCGTCCAAACAGCAGCTCGAATGGTGTAAACCCAGTAGAGGCTTGCGGGGTTTCTCTAACGGCGAAAAGAACGTAGGGCATTAACTGATCCCAGTTTCGTCCTGTTTTATCCACTACTCGCCGCAACATCCGTTTTAGGGTTTGGTTAAAGCGCTCCACTAGCCCATCGGTTTGCGGATGATAAACGGAAGTGCGCAGCCATTTGATCTGCAGCAGCCGGCATATGTCCGTCATCAGACGGGACATGAAAGGTGTTCCTTGATCGGACAATAGTTCTTTTGGCAGGCCCACTCGACTGAAAAGCAATACTAACTCTTTCGCTATGTTTTTTGTTGTAGCTTTGCGCAGCGGGACGGCCTCGGGATATCGAGTGGTGTAATCTACTAAAACTAAGATATATTCGTGGCCTTTTGCTGACTTTGGGAGTGGGCCCACGAGATCCATTCCGATTCTTTCGAACGGCACACCGATAATGGGGAGAGGAATTAGGGGGGCGGGGGCCGGTTTACGAGGCGAAGTTTTCTGGCATTCAGGACAGCGCTGACAGAAATTTCGTACCTCGGCATCGAGTCCTGGCCAGTGGAACCGGTCTCTCACCTTGGTGATGGTATTTTTTTCCCCCAGGTGTCCTCCGAGTGGATGTGAATGGGCAAGGTGCATTATCGCGTCTACCTTTCCTTGTGGAACCACTAGGAGGTCTCGGGGCTGGCCTCTCCGTACAGTGTGGTAATACAGCAAGCCGTTTTTTATGAGGAAATAAGACGCGGGTTGTGCTTTTTCGTCTCCCACGATCTCTCCTTCTATCTCGCGAACCTGGCTCCAACAGTGCCGGAGGCGCGTGTCCTCGTGCTGTAGTTGTGCGAAGCTGCCGTCTTTTTTTATCTGTTGAGACAGGGATAGAGATGGGTTAGAAGGAGTGTGCACCTCACCTTCTGCTTCGGCGTCCGCCTCCTCCTCTGCCGTCTGTGCCAGCCATGCTGGTTTAGGTCCAGTTGTCCTCAGTCTTTGTTTGCGGCGAGGCGGCCAGTTCTTTCGTTTTTTTTCGCTTTTTCCCTCAGGTAGCGCACCTGGCCAGTCTCTCCCTAAGAGGAGAGGGACAGGAAGATTAGGGACAATTCCTGCAGTTATCACATACCTTCCCCATCGGTCCTCGACAGTGAAGCGGGCTGCCGGCACCTCCCGCCGATCGCCATGTACGCAGGTGATCGGGAGAGGTTGACATTGCTGCGCTCCTGCAGGGATAACCGCGGGTCGTGCCAAGGTGACAGCGCTTCCCGTATCAATGAGTGCTGGTAACGGGGATCCGCCTATCCGGACCCAGTGAGTGGGGGCCGGGGGTCCATCTTCAGTCAGTTGTCCGCCGGCCCAAAGACCTCTTGAAGACGTGGCTCTACTGAGTTCCGGCTCAGTGGGCATTGGCTCGTCTTGTGGGGTTTCTGGTCATTGCGGGCGGGGGGGTGGGAACTCGCGTCGTGGTGGAGGTATGTACCAGGGGGGGTTTCTCTCCGAAAATTTCTTTTTTTCTGGTCTAAGGGAAAGTGTAGTGAGTGCACATTCCAGAGCCTCCGTCATGTCACGAAGGGAGGTGGGGGCTCTCATTCCAACTGCTTTTCGTTCCTCCCTCGGGAGAGCGCGCATTATCCTGTCCATCACGACTCGCTCTGTGACTTCTCTTGCTGAGAGCACTTCTGGCTGCAGCCAGCGGGTGGCGATCTGGGACAGGCGGTCGAGCTGTGCCCGAGGAGGAACTTGTGCTTCATATGCCCACCGGTGAAACTCTAGGGCTGCCTGGGCGCTGGAGAGTCCACAACGGGCTAATATTTCGGACTTTAGTAGTTCATAGTCATCCGCGTCTCCTGCGGGAAGTGCGTAGTAGGCTCGCTGTGCTTCCCCCGACAGCAGAGGGACAAGAATGGAGCTCCACTCACGCTTTGGCCATCCCTCGAGCTCTGCTGTCCTCTCGAAAGTCTGCAGATATGCCTCAAGGTCATCATGTGGTGTTAGTTTGGAGAGCAGGTTTTGTGCGTCCTTCCGGGGGTCTGGAAGAGGCAGGTCTCGCCCACCCCGTTGCTGGATCCGTGTGAGCTCCTCTGTCGTGGCCTGGAGGCCCTGTGTGAGTTGTTGCAGTAATGTTTGCTGCTGAATGTTCGTTTCCAGTAGGTGTCCGAGGTAACGTTCTGTGGGCTGCCTGCTCTGCGGTTCCGAATTTCCGACCTGCATTCTCCACCAATGTAAAGCTTCTATCGGGATCGGAAATGACAGACACAGGGAGGCAGCAGTGCGGTGAGTCAAATGTGCAGTATTTATTGAGGGTTAAGTGGTGCAGCAGGTGAAGGGTGTGATATTACGGACTCGATGAGAAGGGCGAAGGTGAGGGTCGGCGTGATGGGCTGGTAGGGAATAGCTTGGGTCATGTCTTGCCGCTGTGCTCCGGCAAGCCGGTCCGGGCGCGTGCCGTTTGAGCCGAGGAAATGGAGCTACGGGCTTGTGGCAGACCCTTCGGCGAGCGGGATGTGCGTGGTCCTCCGGGATAATCCGAGTCTGTTGGGAGAGAAAAAACGGGTAAGTCTCCTGTATACATTTCTCACTCACCGGTAGGCTCCGCTGCGGTCTCTTTTTAGTGAGCAGGCGACAGGCGGACGGTGTAGGACTCTTGGTTGCTTGTACCAGGGGGATGCGGTGCCCCGCCCCTTTTTGTGCTTTGCTGCTGTCCAAGGTGCTGTCTGCCATCTGTTTGTGAATCCTCCGAGATGTGCGAGAAGGTGTTATCCTCCAGTGTGTGCCGGGCTTTAGCCCGTCGCCACATAAGTAAAAATTCAGTAAAGAAGAGAGTTGGCTTGATGGACACAATTTATACCCTAACAATGGTCCTTACTTGTCTGAATCATTTGGTAAGTGCTATTTGTTGGGGTAGTTTTAAGTGATTTAAGCGACTGAATGAAAAAAAAAGACATTGTACCTTTTATGAAGCTACTTATTGTATAATAAGTATGGCTATGGAAGATCATTTGAGCGAGGCATGCATTGTATCGCTGAATGTTACCCTAACTGTAACACATTTACTACATTGGTAATGTAAGTGCAAACAAGTTGGGGTGACCTTTAGTGACGTTCCACTGCAAAATGAAGTCTTGATATATCTGATTCGACTATGAATTTTTGTAGGACATTGAGTATTTTCATCAGGAATCACAATGAGATTACTTCAAATAGGAGCACTGATTTGCAGCAGATTCATAAGTGCTTCTCTTTGGGGCAGTCTCACTTGTGTGTAGGACATTTCCATCTTCCTTCAATTCTTCTGTAGATGTTGGTAGATTCCCAATATAGATTTTCTCCAAAAGCAGGTATTGAATTCTTCCATACTTTAGTGATTATTGTAAGTGGAAATCCATTAAAGGAGAGAGTTGGCTTGATGGACACACTTGATACCCTAACAATGGTCCTTACTTGTCTGAATCATTTGGTAAGTGCTATTTGTTGGGGTAGTTTTAAGTGATTTAAGCAACTGAATTAAAACACATTGTAGCTTTTTAGAAATGACTAACTCTATAATAAGTATGTCTAGGAAACATAATTTGAGTGAGGTCTGCCCTGTATCGTTGAATGTCCCCCTAACTGTAACACATTTACTCTGTTGGTAATGTAAGTGCAAACAAGTTGGGGCGACCTTTAGTGACTTTCCACTGCAAAATGAAGTGTATATCAAGTGTATATATCTGATTCAATTATAAAATTTTGTTGAACATTGAGTATCTTCAACAGGAATCACAATGAGATTACTTCAAATAGGAGCACTGATTTGCAGCAGATTCATAAGTGCTTCTCTTTGGGGCAGTCTCACCTGTGTGTTGGACTTTTCCATCTTCTGTCAAGTCTTCTTTAGATGTTGGTAGACTCCTATGTTACGGTCCGGACGGGCCTGGTGGATCCAAGTGCAGAGCGCGTGATGTTGTCTGCGCTGATTGCCTTGTGAAGATGAGGCAGTGGTGAGCGTGCGTGGGTCAAAGCCGAGAAACTAATAGAGTCCGTGATCCAAATCCGTGGTCGAGATACGAGGGCGAGGGTCGTTATCCAGAAATCCAAACAAACAACAATCCAAGACGTGAAGCAAAAGGCGTGGTCCGTAAAACAAAGCGTGAGTCGAGATCCGAGTAGCAGGGCAGGTGAAATCGCTGGAAAATTGGGCATTAAGGCACGCAATAATCTGGCAACGGGAGGTTGTTTGTGAGCAAGTTAAATAGAGCAGAGCCATGATTGAAATGAGCAACAGGTGTGCTCAAGCCAGTCAATGAGGCGGCAAAACAGAAACAGCGAACTGGAGTATGGAATGGAGTCGTGGGAGATCATGGCTTTGTTTGACAGGTGGGCGTGACCTGGCGTGCCGTGACAGTACCCCCCCGCCCTACGAACACCACCTGGCGTTCTTGAGGGAGCCTCTGGATGATGGCGGTGAAAATCTGTGATCAGAGAGCGATCCAGGATAAATCTGGCTTGAACCCAGCTCCTCTCCTCAGGTCCATACCCTTCCCAGTCCACAAGATACTGTAGGCCGCGCCCTTGGCGGCGAGACTTGAGCAGCTTACGGACAGTGAAGGCCTCGCCCCCGTCTATGAGCCGAGGCGGTGGAGGAGGGGGAGGGGGCGGAGCCAGAGGACACGGCACCAATCTGCGTATCTGGGAGACGTGGAATGTGGGGTGAACTCGGCGCATGGAAAGAGGGAGAGCCAGTCTGACGGAGGAAGGGTTGATGATGCGTGAGATTGTGAAGGGACCTATGAATCTTGGGGAAAGTTTCCTGGATGTGGTCTTGAGTGGCAGATCGCGAGTGGAGAGCATGACTCTTTGACCAACGTGATACCTTGGGGCTGCACAGCGGTGCCGGTTAGCCTTACGTTGGAAAGTGCTCACGGTACGTATAAGCTGAACACGGGCCCGTCGCCAGGTGTTTCTACAGCGGCGAACAAACGCTTGGGCTGAAGGGACGGCCGTTTCCTCCTCCTGGGTGGGAAATAGCGGTGGCTGGTAGCCTAAACAGCATTGAAATGGGGACATTCCAGTGGCAGAGGTGGGGAGTGAGTTATGTGCGTATTCCACCCAGGGAAGAAAATCACTCCATGAAGCTGCGTCCCGAGAGGTCATGCACCTTAGGGTCTTCTCAAGCTCCTGATTGGTGCGTTCGGTCTGGCCGTTGCTCTGAGGGTGAAAACCGGACGAGAGGCTAGGTGTTGCACCAATGAGGCTACAGAACGCCTTCCAGAATTGGGCTGAGAACTGGGGACCCCTGTCGGAGACCATGTCTACAGGAAGGCCATGGAGACGAAATACATGGTTGACCATGAGCTTGGCGGTTTCTTTGGCGGAAGGGAGTTTGGGTAGAGGGACAAAGTGAGCAGCTTTTGAGAATCGATCAACTATGGTGAGTATACACGTGTTATTGTTGGAGGAGGGTAGTCCAGTGACAAAGTCGAGAGCGATATGGGACCAAGGGCGATGGGGGATGGGGAGGGGATTGAGAAGACCCTCGGGCGGACGGTTGGGTGTTTTGTTTCTGGTGCATATGTCGCATGCCGCTACGAAGTTCTTTGCATCTTCTGTGATTGATGGCCACCAGAATCGTTGCTGTAGTAGAGCGAGAGTGCGGGTAGCCCCTGGGTGGCATGCTAACCTAGACTTGTGGCCCCACTCTAATACTGAAGGACGGGCTGAAGCTGGGACGAAGAGCTTCCCGGGAGGGACGTTACTAGGACCTGGCTCGTGCTCTAGTAATTGCAGTACTTGGTTCTCTACTTCCAGCCGAGTGGCAGCTACTAGACATTGAGGTGGTAGGATGGTTTCTGTGGTACGCCCGTCCTGAGGGGTGGCGAATTGTCGAGACAGGGCATCGGGTTTAGTGTTCTTAGAGCCTGGACGGTAAGACAACGTGAAATTAAACCTGGAGAAGAAGAGAGACCAGCGTGCCTGACGTGCGTTCAGTCTCTTAGCTGACTTGAGATATTCAAGGTTTCTATGGTCTGTCCAGACGAGAAAAGGGAGTTCAGCTCCCTCCAGCCAGTGTCTCCACTCTTCTAAAGCGAGCTTAACTGCCAAGAGCTCACGATCTCCGATGTCGTAATTGCGCTCAGGGGGTGTGAGGCGGCGGGAGAAGAATGAGCATGGGTGAAGTTTGTTATCTTGGGGAGATCTCTGGGAGAGGACTGCTCCCACGCCTGTTTCAGAAGCATCCACCTCGACAATGAACTGAAGTGAAGAGACGGGGAAGACCAGAATTGGTGCTGTGGTGAATAAGCATTTAAGGTGGTTGAATGCTTCCTGGGCTTGAGGGTTCCACTGAAAGGGGATCTTGGTAGAGGTGAGAGTGGTGAGAGGCGTAGCCACTGAACTATAGTTTCTGATGAAACGTCGATAGAAATTGGCAAAGCCCAGGAAGCGTTGGAGTTCGCGTCTGGACGATGGGATAGGCCATTCAGTGACTGCCTTGATCTTGGCTGGGTCCATCTGGATTCCCGATGGGGAGATGAGGTAGCCCAGAAAGGAGGTGGATTGTTGGTGGAACTGACATTTCTCCGCTTTGACATAGAGCTTATTCTCCATTAAACGTTGCAAGACTTGCCGTACGTGGATTTTGTGTTCCTTCAGTGAGCGAGAGAAGATCAAGATGTCGTCAAGATAGGCAAAGACAAAGTTGTTGAGAAAATCACGGAGAACATCATTTATGAGAGCCTGAAACACAGCTGGGGCATTGGTTAAGCCGAATGGAACCACCAAGTATTCATAGTGGCCGGTGGGGGTGTTAAACGCTGTTTTCCATTCGTCACCTTCTCTTATCCTGACTAGGTGGTAAGCGTTTCTGAGGTCGAGTTTCGTGAAAACATTGGCATCCTGGAGTAATTCGAAAGCTGTCGACATCAACGGAAGTGGGTAGCGGTTCTTGATTGTAAGGTCATTTAGCCCCCTATAATCTATGCATGGGCGGAGAGATTTGTCCTTTTTCTCCACAAAGAAAAATCCAGCACCAGCTGGGGAGGAGGAGGGGCGGATGATCCCTGCAGCTAAGGACTCAGAGATGTACTGTTCCATGGCTTCTCTTTCAGGGCGTGACAATGAGTAGAGACGACCTCGTGGAGGGGTGGTGCCAGGGAGGAGATCGATGGGGCAATCGTATGGGCGATGGGGGGGAAGAGAGATGGCACGTGATTTGCTGAATACCTGCTTGAGGTCATGGTATTCAACAGGAACCTGAGAAAGACAAGGGATCTCCTCTTCTGAGGAGGTGGGTTTGCTCCTGAGGGGGGCCGACTGGAGACAGGAGGACAGACAGGCGGGGCTCCATTCAAGGATACTGTTCCTAGCCCAGTTGATGTGGGGATTATGCTTCTTGAGCCATGGGAGACCCAAAACTACTGGTGCGTGGGGGCTTTGGATGATCATGAGAGAGATGGTTTCAGAGTGATTACCAGAGAGCTGTATGGTGAGTGGAGCAGATCGATGAGTGATTGGTGGAAGTTTGCTGCCATCTACTGCCTGAACGTGGAATGGCTGGCTGAGTGAATGGGATGGGATCTTGAGGCGGCTGATGGTGGATGCTGCTATCAAGTTTTGGTCGGCTCCAGAGTCTATGAGGGCTTTCATGACATGGGACTGATTGTTGAAGGTCAAGGTTATCGAGAACAGTGGTCGCGCATCTGGGAGAAGGTTGAGTGTGGGGCCCCCTTGTACTCCCAGAATTACCTGGGGGCCCGGGCTTTTAACAGGCAGGATTGCACCAAGTGGCCCGCTTGGCCACAGTAGAAGCAGGAACCTTCATCTCGACGGCGTTGGCGTTCCTTTAGTGAAAGGCGTGTGCGGCCAATTTGCATGGGTTCAGGTGGGGTTTCAGTCCTGGAGAAGTCTGGGGTGGTGACTTGAGCCAAAGCAGGGGTATGGGGTGGCTGGTGGGTTTTGATGAGGTGATCACTCTTACTGGCATCAATGCGGGTAGCGAGATCCATGAGCTCTTGAAGAGTGGAAGGGAGGTCTCGAGCTGCCAGCTCGTCTTTGATGGGGTCAGCCAGTCCATGAAGGAAAGTGTCGAAAAGTGCTTGTCGATCCCAGCCACAAGAGGGAGCCAGAGTCCTAAAATCGATGGCGTAGTCGTGAACTGAACGAGTCCCTTGACACAAATTGAGAAGTTGACCCGCAGCCTGTCGTCCAGAAAAAGAGCGATCGAACACTCGCCTCATTTCGTTGGTGAACGCTTTGAAGGTGGCGCAGCAGTCGACTTGGGCATCCCATAAAGATGTTCCCCATTCCCTTGCTCTGCCGGAAAGAAGAGTAATGACGTAAGCCACCTTTGATCGTTCCGTGGGGAAGGATGAGGCTTGGAGCTCAAGAACGAGGGAGCATTGAGACAGGAAGGAACGGCATGTGAGTGGGTCGCCATCATATGTGGGTGGTGCAGGGAGGCGCGGTTCATGGTGGGTGATAGGTGACGGTGGTGGTGGTGGTGCCTGAGGGGCAGGAGATGCAGTACGGTGCAACTGCTGGATCTGATCAGCGAGGGAGGTCAGCGTTTGCGTGACGGTGTGAAGTGTGGTCATGATTTGCTGAATATCCTGCTGATGAGAACCTAGAAGGGCGCCTTGGCTCTGCAGCGCTGCCCCCAGCCGAGCTATCTCCGCTGGATCCATTACTGGCCAGATTATACTGTTACGGTCCGGACGGGCCTGGTGGATCCAAGTGCAGAGCGCGTGATGTTGTCTGCGCTGATTGCCTTGTGAAGATGAGGCAGTGGTGAGCGTGCGTGGGTCAAAGCCGAGAAACTAATAGAGTCCGTGATCCAAATCCGTGGTCGAGATACGAGGGCGAGGGTCGTTATCCAGAAATCCAAACAAACAACAATCCAAGACGTGAAGCAAAAGGCGTGGTCCGTAAAACAAAGCGTGAGTCGAGATCCGAGTAGCAGGGCAGGTGAAATCGCTGGAAAATTGGGCATTAAGGCACGCAATAATCTGGCAACGGGAGGTTGTTTGTGAGCAAGTTAAATAGAGCAGAGCCATGATTGAAATGAGCAACAGGTGTGCTCAAGCCGGTCAATGAGGCGGCAAAACAGAAACAGCGAACTGGAGTATGGAATGGAGTCGTGGGAGATCATGGCTTTGTTTGACAGGTGGGCGTGACCTGGCGTGCCGTGACATCCTAATGAAGAATTTCTACTAAAGCAGGTATCTAATTCTTCCATCATTGTTACTTCTAAGTGAAAATTCAGTAAAGAAGAGAGTTAGCTTTATGGTCACAATTGATACCCTAACAATGGTCTTCACTTCTCTGAATCATTTGGTAAGTGCTATTTGTTGGGGTAGTTTTAAGTGATTTAAGCGACTGAATGAAAAAAAAGACATTGTACCTTTTATGAAGCTACTTATTGTATAATAAGTATGGCTATGGAAGATCATTTGAGCGAGGCATGCATTGTATCGCTGAATGTTACCCTAACTGTAACACATTTACTACATTGGTAATGTAAGTGCAAAGAAGTTGGGGCGACCTTTAGTGACGTTCCACTGCAAAATGAAGTCTTGATAAATCTGATTCGACTATGAATTTTTGTAGGACATTGAGTATTTTTTATCAGGAATCACAATGAGATTACTACAAATAGGAGCACTGATTTGCAACAGATTCATAAGTGCTTCTCTTTGGGGCAGTCTCACCTGTGTGTTGGACATTCCCATCTTCCTTCAATTCTTCTGTAGATGTTGGTAGATTCCCAATATAGATTTTCTCCAAAAGCAGGTATTGAATTCTTCCATACTTTAGTGATTATTGTAAGTGGAAATCCATTAAAAACTGATGGTGAAAAAGGCCCGACAGCGTCTCTACCACCTCAGACGCCTGAGAGACTTCAGACTGCCCTCCAAGGTGCTTAGGAACTTCTACTCCTGCACCATAGAGAGCATCCTGACGGGAAACATCACGTCCTGGTTCGGGAACAGCACCATGCAGGACAGACGATCTCTTCAGAGGGTGGTGCGATCAGCTGAGCGCATCATCCACACCGAGCTCCCTGACCTGCACTCGATCTACAGCAAGCGGTGCTGGACCAAGGCCAGGAAGATCATGAAGGACCTCAGTCACCCCAGCAATGGACTGTTCTCTCTGTTGAGGTCAGGAAAGCGATTCCGCTCCCTGAAGGCCAACACAGAGAGACTGAGGAGGAGCTTCTTCCCGCAGGCGATACGGTCTCTTAATCAGTACAACACACAGTACTGATCCATTTTGCACACCCACACATGCTTCTGCACTCACTCTGGACACTCTGGTCATTCAGGATATTTGCTCACTTGTCCTCACTGCACACCTGCTCACTCATGGGTAGTATGCACACAAGTCACTTAAATATGCACACAAGCCACTTTAACATTTAACATGTCACTTTACTGCATATTTGCATATTCAATATTTTTATTTCCACTTGTGCAATTACAATTTTTTTACTTACTTACATTTTATATTTTATATTCTTACATTTTACATTTTATATTCTATATTTTATATTTTATTTAATTTTATTCTCTTAGGTCAGGGCAGTTGCCTAAGCATTTCACTGCATATCGTACTGTGTAGGATTGTGTATGTGACAAATAAAATTTGAATTTGAATTTGAATTTAAAGAAGAGAGTTAGCTTGATGGACACAATTGATACCCTAACAATGGTCCTAACTTGTCTGAATCATTTGGTAAGTGCTATTTGTTGGGGTAGTTTTAAGTGATTTAAGCAACTGAATTAAAACACATTGTAGCTTTTTAGAAATTACTTACTCTATAATAAGTATGTCTAGGAAACATAATTTGAGTGAGGTCTTCCCTGTATCGTTGAATGTCCCCCTAACTGTAAGTGCAAACAAGTTGGGGTGACCTTTAGTGACTTTAGTGACTTTCCACTGCAAAATGAAGTGTATATCAAGTGTATATATCTGATTCAATTATAAAATTTTGTTGAACATTGAGTATCTTCAAGAGGAATCACAATTAGATTACTTCAAATAGGAGCACTGATTTACAGCATATCCATAAGTGCTTCTCTTTGGGGCAGTCTCATCCTTGTGTCAAACTTCCTCAACTTCTTTGGCTACTCCAGCTGATCTGTAGATGTTGGAACATGACAACTTTTGAAAATGATCTACAAAAGCTTTCCTTTTATTGGTTGTATATTTTTGTTTTATTGGCAGTCTACTCAGTTTGTGAAACTTCAAAGAAGAAAAGTTAGCAGATTGCAACAATGTCACAGTTGATACCCTAACAGTGGTTCTGACCTGTCTGAATAATTTGGTAAGTGCTATTTGTTGGGGTAGTTTTAGTGATTTTATTCAGCTGAATGAAAAAAAGGACTATTACCTTTGAGAAAACAACTTATACAGAGTCATAATGCTTTCAACAAACAATGGGTTTAGATTCCTCCAAGGTGAAGCACAGATTTCAGAGAATCAGGATATTCTACTCTTTTGGGCAGCATCATCTGTGTTTTGAACTAAATTAAGTGGGTTCTACATTGTATCACTGAATGTTACCCTAATTGTTGCACAGTTACTGCATATTTACCGTAAGTGCAAGCAAGTTGGGGCAACTGTCAATGAATTTCCACTGCAAAAGACAAAGTGTGGATCTGCAGTCATGCTACTTGCCTAGGTATTGAACAGCATCTTGCAAGTTTGTACTTGTATGGTTAGACTATTCCACATTTAGTCAATAACATGCATGATGAAACTAATAAAAGTTATACAAGTTTGCAAATACCAGAAAGAAACCCCAGGTTAACTACCTTCAATCAAGGCTAATTACTGTCTATGAATGTGTGAATCGCCTGGTACTTTACCATGGAGTAATAGACCATCATCACTTCTATTGTTTGAATGGTGTGGGTTGGACTGTGAACCACCTCAAGTTATGGTGTGACCCTGAGCATTTAAATGCAACACTGCTAAGCCTGGTTCTTCAGAATGAAAAAGTAATCAACTGGTCATCGGTCAGGGCAAAAAGCTATCCTTTTTTTCCATTAAAAAACTTCTGGACAACATTGAGTATTTTCATCAGGAATCACAATGAGATTACTTCAAATAGGAGCACTGATTTGCAGCAGATTCATAAGTGCTTCTCTTTGGGGCAGTCTCACCTGTGTGTTGGACTTTTCCATCTTCTGTCAAGTCTTCTGTAGATGTTGGTAGACTCCTAATGAAGAATTTCTACTAAAGCAGGTATCTAATTCTTCCATCATTTTTACTTCTAAGTGAAAATTCAGTAAGGAAGAGAGTTAGCTTGATGGTCACAATTGATACCCTAACAATGGTCCTAACTTGTCTGAATCATTTGGTAAGTGCTATTTGTTGGGGTAGTTTTAAGTGATTTAAGCGACTGAATGAAAAAAAAAAGACATTGTACCTTTTATGAAGTTACTTATTGTATAATAAGTATGGCTATGGAAGATCATTTGAGCGAGTCATGCATTGTATCGCTGAATGTTACCCTGACTGTAACACATTTACTACATTGGTAATGTAAGTGCAAACAAGTTGGGGCGACCTTTAGTGACGTTCCACTGCAAAATGAAGTGTTGATATATCTGATTCGACTTTGAATTTTTGTAGGACATTGAGTATTTTCATCAGGAATCACAATGAGATTACTTCAAATAGGAGCACTGATTTGCAACAGATTCATAAGTGCTTCTCTTTGGGGCAGTCTCACTTGTGTGTTGAACATTTCCATCTTCCTTCAATTCTTCTGTAGATGTTGGTAGATTCCCAATGCAGATTTTCTCCAAAAGCTGGTATTGAATTCTTCCATACTTTAGTGATTATTGTAAGTGGAAATCCATTAAAGGAGAGAGTTGGCTTGATGGACACAATTGATACCCTAACAATGGTCCTTACTTGTCTGAATCATTTGGTAAGTGCTATTTGTTGGGGTAGTTTTAAGTGATTTAAGCAACTGAATTAAAACACATTGTAGCTTTTTAGAAATGACTAACTCTATAATAAGTATGTCTAGGAAACATAATTTGAGTGAGGTCTGCCCTGTATCGTTGAATGTCCCCCTAACTGTAACACATTTACTGTGTTGGTAATGTAAGTGCAAACAAGTTGGGGCGACCTTTAGTGACTTTCCACTGCAAAATGAAGTGTATATCAAGTGTATATATCTGATTCAATTATAAAATTTTGTTGAACATTGAGTATCTTCAACAGGAATCACAATGAGATTACTTCAAATAGGAGCACTGATTTGCAGCAGATTCATAAGTGCTTCTCTTTGGGGCAGTCTCATCCTTGTGTCAAACTTCCTCAACTTCTTTGGCTACTCCAGCTGATCTGTAGATGTTGGAACATGACAACTTTTGAAAATGATCTACAAAAGCTTTCCTTTTATTGGTTGTATATTTTTGGTTTATTGGCAGTCTACTCAGTTTGTGAAACTTCAAAGAAGAAAAGTTAGCAGATTGCAACAATGTCACAGTTGATACCCTAACAGTGGTTCTGACCTGTCTGAATAATTTGGTAAGTGCTATTTGTTGGGGTAGTTTTAGTGATTTTATTCAGCTGAATGAAAAAAAGGACTATTACCTTTGAGAAAACAACTTATACAGAGTCATAATGCTTTCAACAAACAATGGGTTTAGATTCCTCCAAGGTGAAGCACAGATTTCAGAGAATCAGGATATTCTACTCTTTTGGGCAGCATCATCTGTGTTTTGAACTAAATTAAGTGGGTTCTACATTGTATCACTGAATGTTACCCTAATTGTTGCACAGTTACTGCATATTTACCGTAAGTGCAAGCAAGTTGGGGCAACTTTCAATGAATTTCCACTGCAAAAGACAAAGTGTGTATCTGCAGTCATGCTACTTGCCTAGGTATTGAACAGCATCTTGCAAGTTTGTACTTGTATGGTTAGACTATTCCACATTTAGTCAATAACATGCATGATGAAACTAATAAAAGTTATACAAGTTTGCAAATACCAGAAAGAAACCCCAGGTTAACTACCTTCAATCAAGCCTATTTACTGTCTATGAATGTGTGAATCGCCTGGTACTTTACCATGGAGTAATAGACCATCATCACTTCTATTGTTTGAATGGTGTGGGCTGGACTGTGAACCACCTCAAGTTATGGTGTGACCCTGAGCATTTAAATGGAACATTGCTAAGCCTGGTTCTTTAGAATGAAAAAGTAATCAACTGGTCATCGGTCAGGGCAAAAAGCTATCCTTTTTTTCCATTAAAAAACTTCTGGACAACATTGAGTATTTTCATCAGGAATCACAATGAGATTACTTCAAATAGGAGCACTGATTTGCAGCAGATTCATAAGTGCTTCTCTTTGGGGCAGTCTCACCTGTGTGTTGGACTTTTCCATCTTCTGTCAAATCTTCTGTAGATGTTGGTAGACTCCTAATGAAGAATTTCTACTAAAGCAGGTATCTAATTCTTCCATCATTTTTACTTCTAAGTGAAAATTCAGTAAAGAAGAGAGTTAGCTTGATGGTCACAATTGATACCCTAACAATGGTCCTAACTTGTCTGAATCATTTGGAAAGTGCTATTTGTTGGGGTAGTTTTAAGTGATTTAAGCGACTGAATGAAAAAAAAGACATTGTACCTTTTATGAAGCTACTTATTGTATAATAAGTATGGCTATGGAAGATCATTTGAGCGAGGCATGCATTGTATCGCTGAATGTTACCCTAACTGTAACACATTTACTACATTGGTAATGTAAGTGCAAACAAGTTGGGGTGACCTTTAGTGACATTCCACTGCAAAATGAAGTCTTGATATATCTGATTCGACTATGAATTTTTGTAGGACATTGAGTATTTTCATCAGGAATCACATTGAGATTACTTCAAATAGGAGCACTGATTTGCAGCAGATTCATAAGTGCTTCTCTTTGGGGCAGTCTCACCTGTGTGTTGGACTTTTCCATCTTCTGTCAAGTCTTCTGTAGATGTTGGTAGACTCCTAATGAAGAATTTCTACTAAAGCAGGTATCTAATTCTTCCATCATTTTTACTTCTAAGTGAAAATTCAGTAAGGAAGAGAGTTAGCTTGATGGTCACAATTGATACCCTAACAATGGTCCTAACTTGTCTGAATCATTTGGTAAGTGCTATTTGTTGGGGTAGTTTTAAGTGATTTAAGCGACTGAATGAAAAAAAAAAGACATTGTACCTTTTATGAAGTTACTTATTGTATAATAAGTATAGCTATGGAAGATCATTTGAGCGAGTCATGCATTGTATCGCTGAATGTTACCCTGACTGTAACACATTTACTACATTGGTAATGTAAGTGCAAAGAAGTTGGGGCGACCTTTAGTGACATTCCACTGGAAAATGAAGTGTTGATATATCTGATTCAACTTTGAATTTTTGTAGGACATTGAGTATTTTCATCAGGAATCACAATGAGATTACTTCAAATAGGAGCACTGATTTGCAGCAGATTCATAAGTGCTTCTCTTTGGGGCAGTCTCATCCTTGTGTCAAACTTCCTCAATTTATTTGGCTACTCCAGCTGATCTGTAGATGTTGGAACATGACAACTTTTGAAAATGATGTACAAAAGCTTTCATTTTATTGGTTGTATATTTTTGTTTTATTGACAGTCTACTCAGTTTGTGAAACTTCAAAGAAGCAAAGTTAGCAGATTGCAACAATGTCACAGTTGATACCCTAACAGTGGTTCTGACCTGTCTGAATAATTTGGTAAGTGCTATTTGTTGGGGTAGTTTTAGTGATTTTATTCAGCTGAATGAAAAAAAGGACTATTACCTTTGAGAAAACAACTTATACAGAGTCATAATGCTTTCAACAAACAATGGGTTTAGATTCCTTCAAGGTGAAGCACAGATTTCAGAGAATCAGGATATTCTACTCTATTGGGCAGTATCATCTGTGTTTTGAACTAAATTAAGTGGGTTCTACATTGTATCACTGAATGTTACCCTAATTGTTGCACAGTTACTGCATATTTACCGTAAGTGCAAGCAAATTCGGGCAACTTTCAATGAATTTCCACTGCAAAAGACAAAGTGTGTATCTGCAGTCATGCTACTTGCCTAGGTTTTGAACAGCATCTTGCAAGTTTGTACTTGTATGGTTAGACTATTCCACATTTAATCAATAACATGCATGATGAAACTAATAAAAGTTATACAAGTTTGCAAATACCAGAAAGAAACCCCAGGTTAACTACCTTCAATCAAGGCTAATTACTGTCTATGAATGTGTGAATCGCCTGGTACTTTACCATGGAGTTATAGACCATCATCACTTCTATTGTTTGAATGGTGTGGGTTGGACTGTGAACCACCTCAAGTTATGGTGTGACCCTGAGCATTTAAATGGAACATTGCTAAGCCTGGTTCTTCAGAATGAAAAAGTAATCAACTGGTCATCGGTCAGGGCAAAAAGCTATCCTTTTTTTTCCATTAAAAAACTTCTGGACAACATTGAGTATTTTCATCAAGTATCACAATGAGATTACTTCAAATAGGAGCACTGATTTGCAGCAGATTCATAAGTGCTTCTCTTTGGGGCAGTCTCACCTGTGTGTTGGACTTTTCCATCTTCTGTCAAGTCTTCTGTAGATGTTGGTAGACTCCTAATGAAGAATTTCTACTAAAGCAGGTATCTAATTCTTCCATCATTTTTACTTCTAAGTGAAAATTCAGTAAAGAAGAGAGTTAGCTTGATGGTCACAATTGATACCCTAACAATGGTCCTAACTTGTCTGAATCATTTGGTAAGTGCTATTTGTTGGGGTAGTTTTAAGTGATTTAAGCGACTGAATGAAAAAAAAAAGACATTGTACCTTTTATGAAGTTACTTATTGTATAATAAGTATGGCTATGGAAGATCATTTGAGCGAGTCATGCATTGTATCGCTGAATGTTACCCTGACTGTAACACATTTACTACATTGGTAATGTAAGTGCAAAGAAGTTGGGGCGACCTTTAGTGACGTTCCACTGCAAAATGAAGTGTTGATATATCTGATTCAACTTTGAATTTTTGTAGGACATTGAGTATTTTCATCAGGAATCACAATGAGATTACTTCAAATAGGAGCACTGATTTACAACAGATTCATAAGTGCTTCTCTTTGGGGCAGTCTCACTTGTGTGTTGGACATTTCCATCTTCCTTCAATTCTTCTGTAGATGTTGGTAGATTCCCAATGCAGATTTTCTCCAAAAGCTGGTATTGAATTCTTCCATACTTTAGTGATTATTGTAAGTGGAAATCCATTAAAGGAGAGAGTTGGCTTGATGGACACAATTGATACCCTAACAATGGTCCTTACTTGTCTGAATCATTTGGTAAGTGCTATTTGTTGGGGTAGTTTTAAGTGATTTAAGCAACTGAATTAAAACACATTGTAGCTTTTTAGAAATGACTAACTCTATAATAAGTATGTCTAGGAAACATAATTTGAGTGAGGTCTGCCCTGTATCGTTGAATGTCCCCCTAACTGTAACACATTTACTGTGTTGGTAATGTAAGTGCAAACAAGTTGGGGCGACCTTTAGTGACTTTCCACTGCAAAATGAAGTGTATATCAAGTGTATATATCTGATTCAATTATAAAATTTTGTTGAACATTGAGTATCTTCAACAGGAATCACAATGAGATTACTTCAAATAGGAGCACTGATTTGCAGCAGATTCATAAGTGCTTCTCTTTGGGGCAGTCTCACCTGTGTGTTGGACTTTTCCATCTTCTGTCAAGTCTTCTGTAGATGTTGGTAGACTCCTAATGAAGAATTTCTACTAAAGCAGGTATCTAATTCTTCCATCATTGTTACTTCTAAGTGAAAATTCAGTAAAGAAGAGAGTTAACTTGATGGTCACAATTGATACCCTAACAATGGTCCTAACTTGTCTGAATCATTTGGAAAGTGCTATTTGTTGGGGTAGTTTTAAGTGATTTAAGCGACTGAATGAAAAAAAAAGTCATTGTACCTTTTATGAAGCTACTTATTGTATAATAAGTATGGCTATGGAAGATCATTTGAGCGAGGCATGCATTGTATCGCTGAATGTTACCCTAACTGTAACACATTTACTACATTGGTAATGTAAGTGCAAACAAGTTGGGGCGACCTTTAGTGACTTTCCACTGCAAAATGAAGTGTTGATATATCTGATTCAACTTTGAATTTTTGTAGGACATTGAGAATTTTAATCAGGAATCACAATGAGATTACTTCAAATAGGAGCACTGATTTGCAGCAGATTCATAAGTGCTTCTCTTTGGGGCAGTCTCACCTGTGTGTTGGACTTTTCCATCTTCTGTCAAGTCTTCTGTAGATGTTGGTAGACTCCTAATGAAGAATTTCTACTAAAGCAGGTATCTAATTCTTCCATCATTTTTACTTCTAAGTGAAAATTCAGTAAGGAAGAGAGTTAGCTTGATGGTCACAATTGATACCCTAACAATGGTCCTAACTTGTCTGAATCATTTGGTAAGTGCTATTTGTTGGGGTAGTTTTAAGTGATTTAAGCGACTGAATGAAAAAAAAAAGACATTGTACCTTTTATGAAGTTACTTATTGTATAATAAGTATAGCTATGGAAGATCATTTGAGCGAGTCATGCATTGTATCGCTGAATGTTACCCTGACTGTAACACATTTACTACATTGGTAATGTAAGTGCAAAGAAGTTGGGGCGACCTTTAGTGACATTCCACTGGAAAATGAAGTGTTGATATATCTGATTCAACTTTGAATTTTTGTAGGACATTGAGTATTTTCATCAGGAATCACAATGAGATTACTTCAAATAGGAGCACTGATTTGCAGCAGATTCATAAGTGCTTCTCTTTGGGGCAGTCTCATCCTTGTGTCAAACTTCCTCAATTTATTTGGCTACTCCAGCTGATCTGTAGATGTTGGAACATGACAACTTTTGAAAATGATCTACAAAAGCTTTCATTTTATTTGTTGTATATTTTTGGTTTATTGGCAGTCTACTCAGTTTGTGAAACTTCAAAGAAGAAAAGTTAGCAGATTGCAACAATGTCACAGTTGATACCCTAACAGTGGTTCTGACCTGTCTGAATAATTTGGTAAGTGCTATTTGTTGGGGTAGTTTTAGTGATTTTATTCAGCTGAATGAAAAAAAGGACTATTACCTTTGAGAAAACAACTTATACAGAGTCATAATGCTTTCAACAAACAACGGGTTTAGATTCCTCCAAGGTGAAGCACAGATTTCAGAGAATCAGGATATTCTACTCTTTTGGGCAGCATCATCTGTGTTTTGAACTAAATTAAGTGGGTTCTACATTGTATCACTGAATGTTACCCTAATTGTTGCACAGTTACTGCATATTTACCGTAAGTGCAAGCAAGTTGGGGCAACTTTCAATGAATTTCCACTGCAAAAGACAAAGTGTGTATCTGCAGTCATGCTACTTGCCTAGGTATTGAACAGCATCTTGCAAGTTTGTACTTGTATGGTTAGACTATTCCACGTTTAATCAATAACATGCATGATGAAACTAATAAAAGTTATACAAGTTTGCAAATACCACAAAGAAACCCCAATTTAACTACCTTCAATCAAGCCTATTTACTGTCTATGAATGTGTGAATCGCCTGGTACTTTACCATGGAGTAATAGACCATCATCACTTCTATTGTTTGAATGGTGTGGGTTGGACTGTGAACCACCTCAAGTTATGGTGTGACCCTGAGCATTTAAATGGAACATTGCTAAGCCTGGTTCTTCAGAATGAAAAAGTAATCAACTGGTCATCGGTCAGGGCAAAAAGCTATCCTTTTTTTTCCATTAAAAAACTTCTGGACAACATTGAGTATTTTCATCAAGAATCACAATGAGATTACTTCAAATAGGAGCACTGATTTGCAGCAGATTCATAAGTGCTTCTCTTTGGGGCAGTCTCACCTGTGTGTTGGACTTTTCCATCTTCTGTCAAGTCTTCTGTAGATGTTGGTAGACTCCTAATGAAGAATTTCTACTAAAGCAGGTATCTAATTCTTCCATCATTTTTACTTCTAAGTGAAAATTCAGTAAAGAAGAGAGTTAGCTTGATGGTCACAATTGATACCCTAACAATGGTCCTAACTTGTCTGAATCATTTGGTAAGTGCTATTTGTTGGGGTAGTTTTAAGTGATTTAAGCGACTGAATGAAAAAAAAAAGACATTGTACCTTTTATGAAGCTACTTATTGTATAATAAGTATGGCTATGGAAGATCATTTGAGCGAGGCATGCATTGTATCGCTGAATGTTACCCTAACTGTAACACATTTACTACATTGGTAATGTAAGTGCAAACAAGTTGGGGTGACCTTTAGTGACGTTCCACTGCAAAATGAAGTCTTGATATATCTGATTTGACTATGAATTTTTGTAGGACATTGAGTATCTTCAACAGGAATCACAATGAGATTACTTCAAATAGGAGCACTGATTTGCAGAAGATTCATAAGTGCTTCTCTTTGGGGCAGTCTCATCCTTGTGTCAAACTTCATCAACTTCTTTGGCTACTCCAGCTGATGTGTAGATGTTGGAACATGACAACTTTTAAAAATGATCTACAAAAGCTTTCATTTTATTTGTTGTATATTTCTGGTTTATTGGCAGTCTACTCAGTTTGTGAAACTTCAAAGAAGAAAAGTTACCAGATTGCAACAATGTCACAGTTGATACCCTAACAGTGGTTCTGACCTGTCTGAATAATTTGGCAGTTAAAGCTTATTTCATTAGGACAACATTGAGTATTTTCATCAGGAATCACAATGAGATTACTTCAAATAGGAGCACTGATTTGCAGCAGATTCATAAGTGCTTCTCTTTGGGGCAGTCTCATCCTTGTGTCAAACTTCATCAACTTCTTTGGCTACTCCAGCTGATGTGTAGATGTTGGAACATGACAACTTTTAAAAATGATCTACAAAAGCTTTCATTTTATTTGTTGTATATTTTTGGTTTATTGGCAGTCTACTCAGTTTGTGAAACTTCAAAGAAGAAAAGTTACCAGATTGCAACAATGTCACAGTTGATACCCTAACAGTGGTTCTGACCTGTCTGAATAATTTGGTAAAGTGCTATTTGTTGGGGTAGTTTTAGTGATTTTATTCAGCTGAATGAAAAAAAAGGACTATTACCTTTGAGAAAACAACTTATACAGAGTCATAATGCTTTCCACAAACAATGGGTTTAGATTCCTTCAAGGTGAAGCACAGATTTCAGAGAATCAGGATATTCTACTCTTTTGGGCAGTATCATCTGTGTTTTGAACTAAATTAAGTGGGTTCTACATTGTATCACTGAATGTTACCCTAATTGGGGCACAGTTGCTGCATATTTACCGTAAGTGCAAGCAAGTTGGGGCAACCTTCAATGAATTTCCACTGCAAAAGACAAAGTGTGTATCTGCAGTCATGCTACTTGCCTAGGTATTGAACAGCATCTTGCAAGTTTGTACTTGTATGGTTAGACTATTCCACGTTTAATCAATAACATGCATGATGAAACTAATAAAAGTTATACAAGTTTGCAAATACCACAAAGAAACCCCAATTTAACTACCTTCAATCAAGCCTATTTACTGTCTATGAATGTGTGAATCGCCTGGTACTTTACCATGGAGTAATAGACCATCATCACTTCTATTGTTTGAATGGTGTGGGCTGGACTGTGAACCACCTCAAGTTATGGTGTGACCCTGAGCATTTAAATGGAACATTGCTAAGCCTGGTTCTTCAGAATGAAAAAGTAATCAACTGGTCATCGGTCAGGGCAAAAAGCTATCCTTTTTTTCCATTAAAAAACTTCTGGACAACATTGAGTATTTTCATCAGGAATCACAATGAGATTACTTCAAATAGGAGCACTGATTTGCAGCAGATTCATAAGTGCTTCTCTTTGGGGCAGTCTCACCTGTGTGTTGGAATTTTCCATCTTCTGTCAAGTCTTCTGTAGATGTTGGTAGACTCCTAATGAAGAATTTCTACTAAAGCAGGTATCTAATTCTTCCATCATTTTTACTTCTAAGTGAAAATTCAGTAAAGAAGAGAGTTAGCTTGATGGTCACAATTGATACCCTAACAATGGTCCTAACTTGTCTGAATCATTTGGTAAGTGCTATTTGTTGGGGTAGTTTTAAGTGATTTAAGCGACTGAATGAAAAAAAAGACATTGTACCTTTTATGAAGCTACTTATTGTATAATAAGTATGGCTATGGAAGATCATTTGAGCGAGGCATGCATTGTATCGCTGAATGTTACCCTAACTGTAACACATTTACTACATTGGTAATGTAAGTGCAAACAAGTTGGGGTGACCTTTAATGACGTTCCACTGCAAAATTAAGTCTTGATATATCTGATTCGACTATGAATTTTTGTAGGACATTGAGTATTTTCATCAGGAATCACATTGAGATTACTTCAAATAGGAGCACTGATTTGCAACAGATTCATAAGTGCTTCTCTTTGGGGCAGTCTCACTTGTGTGTTGGACATTTCCATCTTCCTTCAATTCTTCTGTAGATGTTGGTAGATTCCCAATGCAGATTTTCTCCAAAAGCAGGTATTGAATTCTTCCATACTTTAGTGATTATTGTAAGTGGAAATCCATTAAAGGAGAGAGTTGGCTTGATGGACACAATTGATACCCTAACAATGGTCCTTACTTGTCTGAATCATTTGGTAAGTGCTATTTGTTGGGGTAGTTTTAAGTGATTTAAGCAACTGAATTAAAACACATTGTAGGTTTTTAGAAATGACTAACTCTATAATAAGTATGTCTAGGAAACATAATTTGAGTGAGGTCTGCCCTGTATCGTTGAATGTCCCCCTAACTGTAACACATTTACTGTGTTGGTAATGTAAGTGCAAACAAGTTGGGGCGACCTTTAGTGACTTTCCACTGCAAAATGAAGTGTATATCAAGTGTATATATCTGATTCAATTATAAAAATTAGTTGAACATTGAGTATCTTCAACAGGAATCACAATGAGATTACTTCAAATAGGAGCACTGATTTACAGCATATCCATAAGTGCTTCTCTTTGGGGCAGTCTCATCCTTGTGTCAAGCTTCCTCAACTTCTTTGGCTACTCCAGCTGATCTGTAGATGTTGGAACATGACAACTTTTGAAAATGATCTACAAAAGCTTTCATTTTATTTGTTGTATATTTTTGTTTTATTGACAGTCTACTCAGTTTGTGAAACTTCAAAGAAGAAAAGTTAGCAGATTGCAACAATGTCACAGTTGATACCCTAACAGTGGTTCTGACCTGTCTGAATAATTTGGTAAGTGCTATTTGTTGGGGTAGTTTTAGTGATTTTATTCAGCTGAATGAAAAAAAGGACTATTACCTTTGAGAAAACAACTTATACAGAGTCATAATGCTTTCAACAAACAATGGGTTTAGATTCAGCACTGGAGCCCCACAGGGTTGTGTTCTGAGCCCCCTGCTGTACTCTTTGTACACTCACGACTGCGTAGCCACTACCAACTCCACCACCATCATCAAGTTTGCTGATGACACCGTCGTGGTCGGCCTGATCACTGACAACGATGAGACGGCCTACCTGAAGGAGATTGGAAATCTGGAGAACTGGTGTCAGACGAACAACCTCCTTCTCAACGTCAGCAAGACAAAGGAGTTGATAGTGGACTTCAGCACAAAGCAGAAGAGGAACTACCAGACCCCCGTCATCAACAAGAGCCCAGTGGAGAGAGTGGACAGCTTCCGTTACCTCGGTGTACACATCACGCAGGACCTGTCTTGGTCCTGTCACATCAACACTGTGGTGAAAAAGGCCCGACAGCGTCTCTACCACCTCAGACGCCTGAGAGACTTCAGACTGCCCTCCAAGGTGCTTAGGAACTTCTACTCCTGCACCATAGAGAGCATCCTGACGGGAAACATCACGTCCTGGTTCGGGAACAGCACCATGCAGGACAGACGAACTCTTCAGAGGGTGGTGCGATCAGCTGAGCGCATCATCCACACCGAGCTCCCTGACCTGCACTCGATCTACAGCAAGCGGTGCTGGACCAAGGCCAGGAAGATCATGAAGGACCTCAGTCACCCCAGCAATGGACTGTTCTCTCTGTTGAGGTCAGGAAAGCGATTCCGCTCCCTGAAGGCCAACACAGAGAGACTGAGGAGGAGCTTCTTCCCGCAGGCGATACGGTCTCTTAATCAGTACAACACACAGTACTGATCCATTTTGCACACCCACACATGCTTCTGCACTCACTCTGGACACTCTGGACATTCAGGACATTTGCTCACTTGTCCTCACTGCACACCTGCTCACTCATGGGTAGTATGCACACGTCACTTAAATATGCACACAAGCCACTTTATCATTTAAAATGTCACTTTACTGTATATCTGCATATTCAATATTTTTATTTGCACTTGTGCAATTTCAATTTTTTTTTTTTTTTTTTAAAATTTCAATTTCAATTATTTCAATTTTTTCAATTTTTTTAATTTTTTACTTACTTACATTTTATATTTTTATATTCTTACATTTTACATTTTTATATTCTATATTTTATATTTTATTTAATTTTATTTTTATTCTCTTAGGTCAGGGCAGTTGCCTAAGCATTTCACTGCATATCGTACTGTGTAGGATTGTGTATGTGACAAATAAAAAATTTGAATTTGAATTTGATTCCTCCAAGGTGAAGCACAGATTTCAGAGAATCAGGATATTCTACTCTTTTGGGCAGCATCATCTGTGTTTTGAACTAAATTAAGTGGGTTCTACATTGTATCACTGAATGTTACCCTAATTGTTGCACAGTTACTGCATATTTACCGTAAGTGCAAGCAAGTTGGGGCAACTTTCAATGAATTTCCACTGCAAAAGACAAAGTGTGTATCTGCAGTCATGCTACTTGCCTAGGTATTGAACAGCATCTTGCAAGTTTGTACTTGTATGGTTAGACTATTCCACATTTAGTCAATAACATGCATGATGAAACTAATAAAAGTTATACAAGTTTGCAAATACCAGAAAGAAACCCCAGGTTAACTACCTTCAATCAAGCCTATTTACTGTCTATGAATGTGTGAATCGCCTGGTACTTTACCATGGAGTAATAGACCATCATCACTTCTATTGTTTGAATGGTGTGGGCTGGACTGTGAACCACCTCAAGTTATGGTGTGACCCTGAGCATTTAAATGGAACATTGCTAAGCCTGGTTCTTTAGAATGAAAAAGTAATCAACTGGTCATCGGTCAGGGCAAAAAGCTATCCTTTTTTTCCATTAAAAAACTTCTGGACAACATTGAGTATTTTCATCAGGAATCACAATGAGATTACTTCAAATAGGAGCACTGATTTGCAGCAGATTCATAAGTGCTTCTCTTTGGGGCAGTCTCACCTGTGTGTTGGACTTTTCCATCTTCTGTCAAATCTTCTGTAGATGTTGGTAGACTCCTAATGAAGAATTTCTACTAAAGCAGGTATCTAATTCTTCCATCATTTTTACTTCTAAGTGAAAATTCAGTAAAGAAGAGAGTTAGCTTGATGGTCACAATTGATACCCTAACAATGGTCCTAACTTGTCTGAATCATTTGGAAAGTGCTATTTGTTGGGGTAGTTTTAAGTGATTTAAGCGACTGAATGAAAAAAAAGACATTGTACCTTTTATGAAGCTACTTATTGTATAATAAGTATGGCTATGGAAGATCATTTGAGCGAGGCATGCATTGTATCGCTGAATGTTACCCTAACTGTAACACATTTACTACATTGGTAATGTAAGTGCAAACAAGTTGGGGTGACCTTTAGTGACATTCCACTGCAAAATGAAGTCTTGATATATCTGATTCGACTATGAATTTTTGTAGGACATTGAGTATTTTCATCAGGAATCACATTGAGATTACTTCAAATAGGAGCACTGATTTGCAGCAGATTCATAAGTGCTTCTCTTTGGGGCAGTCTCACTTGTTTGTTGGACATTTCCATCTTCCTTCAATTCTTCTGTAGATGTTGGTAGATTCCCAATGCAGATTTTCTCCAAAAGCTGGTATTGAATTCTTCCATACTTTAGTGATTATTGTAAGTGGAAATCCATTAAAGGAGAGAGTTGGCTTGATGGACACAATTGATACCCTAACAATGGTCCTTACTTGTCTGAATCATTTGGTAAGTGCTATTTGTTGGGGTAGTTTTAAGTGATTTAAGCAACTGAATTAAAACACATTGTAGCTTTTTAGAAATGACTAACTCTATAATAAGTATGTCTAGGAAACATAATTTGAGTGAGGTCTGCCCTGTATCGTTGAATGTCCCCCTAACTGTAACACATTTACTGTGTTGGTAATGTAAGTGCAAACAAGTTGGGGCGACCTTTAGTGACTTTCCACTGCAAAATGAAGTGTATATCAAGTGTATATATCTGATTCAATTATAAAATTTTGTTGAACATTGAGTATCTTCAACAGGAATCACAATGAGATTACTTCAAATAGGAGCACTGATTTGCAGCAGATTCATAAGTGCTTCTCTTTGGGGCAGTCTCATCCTTGTGTCAAACTTCCTCAACTTCTTTGGCTACTCCAGCTGATCTGTAGATGTTGGAACATGACAACTTTTGAAAATGATCTACAAAAGCTTTCCTTTTATTGGTTGTATATTTTTGGTTTATTGGCAGTCTACTCAGTTTGTGAAACTTCAAAGAAGAAAAGTTAGCAGATTGCAACAATGTCACAGTTGATACCCTAACAGTGGTTCTGACCTGTCTGAATAATTTGGTAAGTGCTATTTGTTGGGGTAGTTTTAGTGATTTTATTCAGCTGAATGAAAAAAAGGACTATTACCTTTGAGAAAACAACTTATACAGAGTCATAATGCTTTCAACAAACAACGGGTTTAGATTCCTCCAAGGTGAAGCACAGATTTCAGAGAATCAGGATATTCTACTCTTTTGGGCAGCATCATCTGTGTTTTGAACTAAATTAAGTGGGTTCTACATTGTATCACTGAATGTTACCCTAATTGTTGCACAGTTACTGCATATTTACCGTAAGTGCAAGCAAGTTGGGGCAACTTTCAATGAATTTCCACTGCAAAAGACAAAGTGTGTATCTGCAGTCATGCTACTTGCCTAGGTATTGAACAGCATCTTGCAAGTTTGTACTTGTATGGTTAGACTATTCCACGTTTAATCAATAACATGCATGATGAAACTAATAAAAGTTATACAAGTTTGCAAATACCACAAAGAAACCCCAATTTAACTACCTTCAATCAAGCCTATTTACTGTCTATGAATGTGTGAATCGCCTGGTACTTTACCATGGAGTAATAGACCATCATCACTTCTATTGTTTGAATGGTGTGGGTTGGACTGTGAACCACCTCAAGTTATGGTGTGACCCTGAGCATTTAAATGGAACATTGCTAAGCCTGGTTCTTCAGAATGAAAAAGTAATCAACTGGTCATCGGTCAGGGCAAAAAGCTATCCTTTTTTTTCCATTAAAAAACTTCTGGACAACATTGAGTATTTTCATCAAGAATCACAATGAGATTACTTCAAATAGGAGCACTGATTTGCAGCAGATTCATAAGTGCTTCTCTTTGGGGCAGTCTCACCTGTGTGTTGGACTTTTCCATCTTCTGTCAAGTCTTCTGTAGATGTTGGTAGACTCCTAATGAAGAATTTCTACTAAAGCAGGTATCTAATTCTTCCATCATTTTTACTTCTAAGTGAAAATTCAGTAAAGAAGAGAGTTAGCTTGATGGTCACAATTGATACCCTAACAATGGTCCTAACTTGTCTGAATCATTTGGTAAGTGCTTTTTGTTGGGGTAGTTTTAAGTGATTTAAGCGACTGAATGAAAAAAAAAAGACATTGTACCTTTTATGAAGTTACTTATTGTATAATAAGTATGGCTATGGAAGATCATTTGAGCGAGTCATGCATTGTATCGCTGAATGTTACCCTGACTGTAACACATTTACTACATTGGTAATGTAAGTGCAAAGAAGTTGGGGCGACCTTTAGTGACGTTCCACTGCAAAATGAAGTGTTGATATATCTGATTCAACTTTGAATTTTTGTAGGACATTGAGAATTTTCATCAGGAATCACATTGAGATTACTTCAAATAGGAGCACTGATTTGCAACAGATTCATAAGTGCTTCTCTTTGGGGCAGTCTCACTTGTGTGTTGGACATTTCCATCTTCCTTCAATTCTTCTGTAGATGTTGGTAGATTCCCAATGCAGATTTTCTCCAAAAGCTGGTATTGAATTCTTCCATACTTTAGTGATTATTGTAAGTGGAAATCCATTAAAGGAGAGAGTTGGCTTGATGGACACAATTGATACCCTAACAATGGTCCTTACTTGTCTGAATCATTTGGTAAGTGCTATTTGTTGGGGTAGTTTTAAGTGATTTAAGCAACTGAATTAAAACACATTGTAGCTTTTTAGAAATGACTAACTCTATAATAAGTATGTCTAGGAAACATAATTTGAGTGAGGTCTGCCCTGTATCGTTGAATGTCCCCCTAACTGTAACACATTTACTGTGTTGGTAATGTAAGTGCAAACAAGTTGGGGCGACCTTTAGTGACTTTCCACTGCAAAATGAAGTGTATATCAAGTGTATATATCTGATTCAATTATAAAAATTAGTTGAACATTGAGTATCTTCAACAGGAATCACAATGAGATTACTTCAAATAGGAGCACTGATTTGCAGCAGATTCATAAGTGCTTCTGTTTGGGGCAGTCTCATCCTTGTGTCAAGCTTCCTCAACTTCTTTGGCTACTCCAGCTGATCTGTAGATGTTGGAACATGACAACTTTTGAAAATGATCTACAAAAGCTTTCCTTTTATTGGTTGTATATTTTTGGTTTATTGGCAGTCTACTCAGTTTGTGAAACTTCAAAGAAGAAAAGTTAGCAGATTGCAACAATGTCACAGTTGATACCCTAACAGTGGTTCTGACCTGTCTGAATAATTTGGTAAGTGCTATTTGTTGGGGTAGTTTTAGTGATTTTATTCAGCTGAATGAAAAAAAGGACTATTACCTTTGAGAAAACAACTTATACAGAGTCATAATGCTTTCAACAAACAATGGGTTTAGATTCAGCACTGGAGCCCCACAGGGTTGTGTTCTGAGCCCCCTGCTGTACTCTTTGTACACTCACGACTGCGTAGCCACTACCAACTCCACCACCATCATCAAGTTTGCTGATGACACCGTCGTGGTCGGCCTGATCACTGACAACGATGAGACGGCCTACCTGAAGGAGATTGGAAATCTGGAGAACTGGTGTCAGACGAACAACCTCCTTCTCAACGTCAGCAAGACAAAGGAGTTGATAGTGGACTTCAGCACAAAGCAGAAGAGGAACTACCAGACCCCCGTCATCAACAAGAGCCCAGTGGAGAGAGTGGACAGCTTCCGTTACCTCGGTGTACACATCACGCAGGACCTGTCTTGGTCCTGTCACATCAACACTGTGGTGAAAAAGGCCCGACAGCGTCTCTACCACCTCAGACGCCTGAGAGACTTCAGACTGCCCTCCAAGGTGCTTAGGAACTTCTACTCCTGCACCATAGAGAGCATCCTGACGGGAAACATCACGTCCTGGTTCGGGAACAGCACCATGCAGGACAGACGAACTCTTCAGAGGGTGGTGCGATCAGCTGAGCGCATCATCCACACCGAGCTCCCTGACCTGCACTCGATCTACAGCAAGCGGTGCTGGACCAAGGCCAGGAAGATCATGAAGGACCTCAGTCACCCCAGCAATGGACTGTTCTCTCTGTTGAGGTCAGGAAAGCGATTCCGCTCCCTGAAGGCCAACACAGAGAGACTGAGGAGGAGCTTCTTCCCGCAGGCGATACGGTCTCTTAATCAGTACAACACACAGTACTGATCCATTTTGCACACCCACACATGCTTCTGCACTCACTCTGGACACTCTGGACATTCAGGACATTTGCTCACTTGTCCTCACTGCACACCTGCTCACTCATGGGTAGTATGCACACGTCACTTAAATATGCACACAAGCCACTTTATCATTTAAAATGTCACTTTACTGTATATCTGCATATTCAATATTTTTATTTGCACTTGTGCAATTTCAATTTTTTTTTTTTTTTTTTTAAATTTCAATTTCAATTATTTCAATTTTTTCAATTTTTTTAATTTTTTACTTACTTACATTTTATATTTTTATATTCTTACATTTTACATTTTTATATTCTATATTTTATATTTTATTTAATTTTATTTTTATTCTCTTAGGTCAGGGCAGTTGCCTAAGCATTTCACTGCATATCGTACTGTGTAGGATTGTGTATGTGACAAATAAAAAATTTGAATTTGAATTTGATTCCTCCAAGGTGAAGCACAGATTTCAGAGAATCAGGATATTCTACTCTTTTGGGCAGCATCATCTGTGTTTTGAACTAAATTAAGTGGGTTCTACATTGTATCACTGAATGTTACCCTAATTGTTGCACAGTTACTGCATATTTACCGTAAGTGCAAGCAAGTTGGGGCAACTTTCAATGAATTTCCACTGCAAAAGACAAAGTGTGTATCTGCAGTCATGCTACTTGCCTAGGTATTGAACAGCATCTTGCAAGTTTGTACTTGTATGGTTAGACTATTCCACATTTAGTCAATAACATGCATGATGAAACTAATAAAAGTTATACAAGTTTGCAAATACCAGAAAGAAACCCCAGGTTAACTACCTTCAATCAAGCCTATTTACTGTCTATGAATGTGTGAATCGCCTGGTACTTTACCATGGAGTAATAGACCATCATCACTTCTATTGTTTGAATGGTGTGGGCTGGACTGTGAACCACCTCAAGTTATGGTGTGACCCTGAGCATTTAAATGGAACATTGCTAAGCCTGGTTCTTTAGAATGAAAAAGTAATCAACTGGTCATCGGTCAGGGCAAAAAGCTATCCTTTTTTTCCATTAAAAAACTTCTGGACAACATTGAGTATTTTCATCAGGAATCACAATGAGATTACTTCAAATAGGAGCACTGATTTGCAGCAGATTCATAAGTGCTTCTCTTTGGGGCAGTCTCACCTGTGTGTTGGACTTTTCCATCTTCTGTCAAATCTTCTGTAGATGTTGGTAGACTCCTAATGAAGAATTTCTACTAAAGCAGGTATCTAATTCTTCCATCATTTTTACTTCTAAGTGAAAATTCAGTAAAGAAGAGAGTTAGCTTGATGGTCACAATTGATACCCTAACAATGGTCCTAACTTGTCTGAATCATTTGGAAAGTGCTATTTGTTGGGGTAGTTTTAAGTGATTTAAGCGACTGAATGAAAAAAAAGACATTGTACCTTTTATGAAGCTACTTATTGTATAATAAGTATGGCTATGGAAGATCATTTGAGCGAGGCATGCATTGTATCGCTGAATGTTACCCTAACTGTAACACATTTACTACATTGGTAATGTAAGTGCAAACAAGTTGGGGTGACCTTTAGTGACATTCCACTGCAAAATGAAGTCTTGATATATCTGATTCGACTATGAATTTTTGTAGGACATTGAGTATTTTCATCAGGAATCACATTGAGATTACTTCAAATAGGAGCACTGATTTGCAGCAGATTCATAAGTGCTTCTCTTTGGGGCAGTCTCACTTGTTTGTTGGACATTTCCATCTTCCTTCAATTCTTCTGTAGATGTTGGTAGATTCCCAATGCAGATTTTCTCCAAAAGCTGGTATTGAATTCTTCCATACTTTAGTGATTATTGTAAGTGGAAATCCATTAAAGGAGAGAGTTGGCTTGATGGACACAATTGATACCCTAACAATGGTCCTTACTTGTCTGAATCATTTGGTAAGTGCTATTTGTTGGGGTAGTTTTAAGTGATTTAAGCAACTGAATTAAAACACATTGTAGCTTTTTAGAAATGACTAACTCTATAATAAGTATGTCTAGGAAACATAATTTGAGTGAGGTCTGCCCTGTATCGTTGAATGTCCCCCTAACTGTAACACATTTACTGTGTTGGTAATGTAAGTGCAAACAAGTTGGGGCGACCTTTAGTGACTTTCCACTGCAAAATGAAGTGTATATCAAGTGTATATATCTGATTCAATTATAAAATTTTGTTGAACATTGAGTATCTTCAACAGGAATCACAATGAGATTACTTCAAATAGGAGCACTGATTTGCAGCAGATTCATAAGTGCTTCTCTTTGGGGCAGTCTCATCCTTGTGTCAAACTTCCTCAACTTCTTTGGCTACTCCAGCTGATCTGTAGATGTTGGAACATGACAACTTTTGAAAATGATCTACAAAAGCTTTCCTTTTATTGGTTGTATATTTTTGGTTTATTGGCAGTCTACTCAGTTTGTGAAACTTCAAAGAAGAAAAGTTAGCAGATTGCAACAATGTCACAGTTGATACCCTAACAGTGGTTCTGACCTGTCTGAATAATTTGGTAAGTGCTATTTGTTGGGGTAGTTTTAGTGATTTTATTCAGCTGAATGAAAAAAAGGACTATTACCTTTGAGAAAACAACTTATACAGAGTCATAATGCTTTCAACAAACAACGGGTTTAGATTCCTCCAAGGTGAAGCACAGATTTCAGAGAATCAGGATATTCTACTCTTTTGGGCAGCATCATCTGTGTTTTGAACTAAATTAAGTGGGTTCTACATTGTATCACTGAATGTTACCCTAATTGTTGCACAGTTACTGCATATTTACCGTAAGTGCAAGCAAGTTGGGGCAACTTTCAATGAATTTCCACTGCAAAAGACAAAGTGTGTATCTGCAGTCATGCTACTTGCCTAGGTATTGAACAGCATCTTGCAAGTTTGTACTTGTATGGTTAGACTATTCCACGTTTAATCAATAACATGCATGATGAAACTAATAAAAGTTATACAAGTTTGCAAATACCACAAAGAAACCCCAATTTAACTACCTTCAATCAAGCCTATTTACTGTCTATGAATGTGTGAATCGCCTGGTACTTTACCATGGAGTAATAGACCATCATCACTTCTATTGTTTGAATGGTGTGGGTTGGACTGTGAACCACCTCAAGTTATGGTGTGACCCTGAGCATTTAAATGGAACATTGCTAAGCCTGGTTCTTCAGAATGAAAAAGTAATCAACTGGTCATCGGTCAGGGCAAAAAGCTATCCTTTTTTTTCCATTAAAAAACTTCTGGACAACATTGAGTATTTTCATCAAGAATCACAATGAGATTACTTCAAATAGGAGCACTGATTTGCAGCAGATTCATAAGTGCTTCTCTTTGGGGCAGTCTCACCTGTGTGTTGGACTTTTCCATCTTCTGTCAAGTCTTCTGTAGATGTTGGTAGACTCCTAATGAAGAATTTCTACTAAAGCAGGTATCTAATTCTTCCATCATTTTTACTTCTAAGTGAAAATTCAGTAAAGAAGAGAGTTAGCTTGATGGTCACAATTGATACCCTAACAATGGTCCTAACTTGTCTGAATCATTTGGTAAGTGCTTTTTGTTGGGGTAGTTTTAAGTGATTTAAGCGACTGAATGAAAAAAAAAAGACATTGTACCTTTTATGAAGTTACTTATTGTATAATAAGTATGGCTATGGAAGATCATTTGAGCGAGTCATGCATTGTATCGCTGAATGTTACCCTGACTGTAACACATTTACTACATTGGTAATGTAAGTGCAAAGAAGTTGGGGCGACCTTTAGTGACGTTCCACTGCAAAATGAAGTGTTGATATATCTGATTCAACTTTGAATTTTTGTAGGACATTGAGAATTTTCATCAGGAATCACATTGAGATTACTTCAAATAGGAGCACTGATTTGCAACAGATTCATAAGTGCTTCTCTTTGGGGCAGTCTCACTTGTGTGTTGGACATTTCCATCTTCCTTCAATTCTTCTGTAGATGTTGGTAGATTCCCAATGCAGATTTTCTCCAAAAGCTGGTATTGAATTCTTCCATACTTTAGTGATTATTGTAAGTGGAAATCCATTAAAGGAGAGAGTTGGCTTGATGGACACAATTGATACCCTAACAATGGTCCTTACTTGTCTGAATCATTTGGTAAGTGCTATTTGTTGGGGTAGTTTTAAGTGATTTAAGCAACTGAATTAAAACACATTGTAGCTTTTTAGAAATGACTAACTCTATAATAAGTATGTCTAGGAAACATAATTTGAGTGAGGTCTGCCCTGTATCGTTGAATGTCCCCCTAACTGTAACACATTTACTGTGTTGGTAATGTAAGTGCAAACAAGTTGGGGCGACCTTTAGTGACTTTCCACTGCAAAATGAAGTGTATATCAAGTGTATATATCTGATTCAATTATAAAAATTAGTTGAACATTGAGTATCTTCAACAGGAATCACAATGAGATTACTTCAAATAGGAGCACTGATTTGCAGCAGATTCATAAGTGCTTCTGTTTGGGGCAGTCTCATCCTTGTGTCAAGCTTCCTCAACTTCTTTGGCTACTCCAGCTGATCTGTAGATGTTGGAACATGACAACTTTTGAAAATGATCTACAAAAGCTTTCCTTTTATTGGTTGTATATTTTTGGTTTATTGGCAGTCTACTCAGTTTGTGAAACTTCAAAGAAGAAAAGTTAGCAGATTGCAACAATGTCACAGTTGATACCCTAACAGTGGTTCTGACCTGTCTGAATAATTTGGTAAGTGCTATTTGTTGGGGTAGTTTTAGTGATTTTATTCAGCTGAATGAAAAAAAGGACTATTACCTTTGAGAAAACAACTTATACAGAGTCATAATGCTTTCAACAAACAACGGGTTTAGATTCCTCCAAGGTGAAGCACAGATTTCAGAGAATCAGGATATTCTACTCTTTTGGGCAGCATCATCTGTGTTTTGAACTAAATTAAGTGGGTTCTACATTGTATCACTGAATGTTACCCTAATTGTTGCACAGTTACTGCATATTTACCGTAAGTGCAAGCAAGTTGGGGCAACTTTCAATGAATTTCCACTGCAAAAGACAAAGTGTGTATCTGCAGTCATGCTACTTGCCTAGGTATTGAACAGCATCTTGCAAGTTTGTACTTGTATGGTTAGACTATTCCACGTTTAATCAATAACATGCATGATGAAACTAATAAAAGTTATACAAGTTTGCAAATACCACAAAGAAACCCCAATTTAACTACCTTCAATCAAGCCTATTTACTGTCTATGAATGTGTGAATCGCCTGGTACTTTACCATGGAGTAATAGACCATCATCACTTCTATTGTTTGAATGGTGTGGGTTGGACTGTGAACCACCTCAAGTTATGGTGTGACCCTGAGCATTTAAATGGAACATTGCTAAGCCTGGTTCTTCAGAATGAAAAAGTAATCAACTGGTCATCGGTCAGGGCAAAAAGCTATCCTTTTTTTCCATTAAAAAACTTCTGGACAACATTGAGTATTTTCTTCAGGAATCACAATGAGATTACTTCAAATAGGAGCACTGATTTGCAGCAGATTCATAAGTGCTTCTCTTTGGGGCAGTCTCACCTGTGTGTTGGACTTTTCCATCTTCTGTCAAGTCTTCTGTAGATGTTGGTAGACTCCTAATGAAGAATTTCTACTAAAGCAGGTATCTAATTCCTCCATCATTTTTACTTCTAAGTGAAAATTCAGTAAAGAAGAGAGTTAGCTTGATGGTCACAATTGATACCCTAACAATGGTCCTAACTTGTCTGAATCATTTGGTAAGTGCTATTTGTTGGGGTAGTTTTAAGTGATTTAAGCGACTGAATGAAAAAAAAAGACATTGTACCTTTTATGAAGTTACTTATTGTATAATAAGTATGGCTATGGAAGATCATTTGAGCGAGTCATGCATTGTATCGCTGAATGTTACCCTGACTGTAACACATTTACTACATTGGTAATGTAAGTGCAAAGAAGTTGGGGCGACCTTTAGTGACGTTCCACTGCAAAATGAAGTGTTGATATATCTGATTCAACTTTGAATTTTTGTAGGACATTGAGTATTTTCATCAGGAATCACAATGAGATTACTTCAAATAGGAGCACTGATTTGCAACAGATTCATAAGTGCTTCTCTTTGGGGCAGTCTCACTTGTGTGTTGGACATTTCCATCTTCCTTCAATTCTTCTGTAGATGTTGGTAGATTCCCAATGCAGATTTTCTCCAAAAGCTGGTATTGAATTCTTCCATACTTTAGTGATTATTGTAAGTGGAAATCCATTAAAGGAGAGAGTTGGCTTGATGGACACAATTGATACCCTAACAATGGTCCTTACTTGTCTGAATCATTTGGTAAGTGCTATTTGTTGGGGTAGTTTTAAGTGATTTAAGCAACTGAATTAAAACACATTGTAGCTTTTTAGAAATGACTAACTCTATAATAAGTATGTCTAGGAAACATAATTTGAGTGAGGTCTGCCCTGTATCGTTGAATGTCCCCCTAACTGTAACACATTTACTGTGTTGGTAATGTAAGTGCAAACAAGTTGGGGCGACCTTTAGTGACTTTCCACTGCAAAATGAAGTGTATATCAAGTGTATATATCTGATTCAATTATAAAATTTTGTTGAACATTGAGTATCTTCAACAGGAATCACAATGAGATTACTTCAAATAGGAGCACTGATTTGCAGCAGATTCATAAGTGCTTCTCTTTGGGGCAGTCTCATCCTTGTGTCAAACTTCCTCAATTTATTTGGCTACTCCAGCTGATCTGTAGATGTTGGAACATGACAACTTTTGAAAATGATCTACAAAAGCTTTCATTTTATTTGTTGTATATTTTTGGTTTATTGGCAGTCTACTCAGTTTGTGAAACTTCAAAGAAGAAAAGTTAGCAGATTGCAACAATGTCACAGTTGATACCCTAACAGTGGTTCTGACCTGTATGAATAATTTGGTAAGTGCTATTTGTTGGGGTAGTTTTAGTGATTTTATCAGCTGAATGAAAAAAAGGACTATTACCTTTGAGAAAACAACTTATACAGAGTCATAATGCTTTCAACAAACAACGGGTTTAGATTCCTCCAAGGTGAAGCACAGATTTCAGAGAATCAGGATATTCTACTCTTTTGGGCAGCATCATCTGTGTTTTGAACTAAATTAAGTGGGTTCTACATTGTATCACTGAATGTTACCCTAATTGTTGCACAGTTACTGCATATTTACCGTAAGTGCAAGCAAGTTGGGGCAACTTTCAATGAATTTCCACTGCAAAAGACAAAGTGTGTATCTGCAGTCATGCTACTTGCCTAGGTATTGAACAGCATCTTGCAAGTTTGTACTTGTATGGTTAGACTATTCCACGTTTAATCAATAACATGCATGATGAAACTAATAAAAGTTATACAAGTTTGCAAATACCACAAAGAAACCCCAATTTAACTACCTTCAATCAAGCCTATTTACTGTCTATGAATGTGTGAATCGCCTGGTACTTTACCATGGAGTAATAGACCATCATCACTTCTATTGTTTGAATGGTGTGGGTTGGACTGTGAACCACCTCAAGTTATGGTGTGACCCTGAGCATTTAAATGGAACATTGCTAAGCCTGGTTCTTCAGAATGAAAAAGTAATCAACTGGTCATCGGTCAGGGCAAAAAGCTATCCTTTTTTTTCCATTAAAAAACTTCTGGACAACATTGAGTATTTTCATCAAGAATCACAATGAGATTACTTCAAATAGGAGCACTGATTTGCAGCAGATTCATAAGTGCTTCTCTTTGGGGCAGTCTCACCTGTGTGTTGGACTTTTCCATCTTCTGTCAAGTCTTCTGTAGATGTTGGTAGACTCCTAATGAAGAATTTCTACTAAAGCAGGTATCTAATTCTTCCATCATTTTTACTTCTAAGTGAAAATTCAGTAAAGAAGAGAGTTAGCTTGATGGTCACAATTGATACCCTAACAATGGTCCTAACTTGTCTGAATCATTTGGTAAGTGCGATTTGTTGGGGTAGTTTTAAGTGATTTAAGCGACTGAATGAAAAAAAAGACATTGTACCTTTTATGAAGCTACTTATTGTATAATAAGTATGGCTATGGAAGATCATTTGAGCGAGTCATGGATTGTATCGCTGAATGTTACCCTGACTGTAACACATTTACTACATTGGTAATGTAAGTGCAAACAAGTTGGGGTGACCTTTAGTGACGTTCCACTGCAAAATGAAGTCTTGATATATCTGATTCGACTATGAATTTTTGTAGGACATTGAGTATTTTCATCAGGAATCACATTGAGATTACTTCAAATAGGAGCACTGATTTGCAACAGATTCATAAGTGCTTCTCTTTGGGGCAGTCTCACCTGTGTGTTGGACTTTTCCATCTTCTGTCAAGTCTTCTGTAGATGTTGGTAGACTCCTAATGAAGAATTTCTACTAAAGCAGGTATCTAATTCTTCCATCATTTTTACTTCTAAGTGAAAATTCAGTAAAGAAGAGAGTTAGCTTGATGGTCACAATTGATACCCTAACAATGGTCCTAACTTGTCTGAATCATTTGGTAAGTGCTATTTGTTGGGGTAGTTTTAAGTGATTTAAGCGACTGAATGAAAAAAAAAAAGACATTGTACCTTTTATGAAGTTACTTATTGTATAATAAGTATGGCTATGGAAGATCATTTGAGCGAGTCATGGATTGTATCGCTGAATGTTACCCTGACTGTAACACATTTACTACATTGGTAATGTAAGTGCAAAGAAGTTGGGGCGACCTTTAGTGACGTTCCACTGCAAAATGAAGTGTTGATATATCTGATTCAACTTTGAATTTTTGTAGGACATTGAGTATTTTCATCAGGAATAACAATGAGATTACTTCAAATAGGAGCACTGATTTGCAACAGATTCATAAGTGCTTCTCTTTGGGGCAGTCTCACCTGTGTGTTGGACATTTCCATCTTCCTTCAATTCTTCTGTAGATGTTGGTAGATTCCCAATGCAGATTTTCTCCAAAAGCTGGTATTGAATTCTTCCATACTTTAGTGATTATTGTAAGTGGAAATCCATTAAAGGAGAGAGTTGGCTTGATGGACACAATTGATACCCTAACAATGGTCCTTACTTGTCTGAATCATTTGGTAAGTGCTATTTGTTGGGGTAGTTTTAAGTGATTTAAGCAACTGAATTAAAACACATTGTAGCTTTTTAGAAATGACTAACTCTATAATAAGTATGTCTAGGAAACATAATTTGAGTGAGGTCTGCCCTGTATCGTTGAATGTCCCCCTAACTGTAACACATTTACTGTGTTGGTAATGTAAGTGCAAACAAGTTGGGGCGACCTTTAGTGACTTTCCACTGCAAAATGAAGTGTATATCAAGTGTATATATCTGATTCAATTATAAAATTTTGTTGAACATTGAGTATCTTCAACAGGAATCACAATGAGATTACTTCAAATAGGAGCACTGATTTGCAGCAGATTCATAAGTGCTTCTCTTTGGGGCAGTCTCATCCTTGTGTCAAACTTCCTCAACTTCTTTGGCTACTCCAGCTGATCTGTAGATGTTGGAACATGACAACTTTTGAAAATGATCTACAAAAGCTTTCCTTTTATTGGTTGTATATTTTTGGTTTATTGGCAGTCTACTCAGTTTGTGAAACTTCAAAGAAGAAAAGTTAGCAGATTGCAACAATGTCACAGTTGATACCCTAACAGTGGTTCTGACCTGTCTGAATAATTTGGTAAGTGCTATTTGTTGGGGTAGTTTTAGTGATTTTATTCAGCTGAATGAAAAAAAGGACTATTACCTTTGAGAAAACAACTTATACAGAGTCATAATGCTTTCAACAAACAACGGGTTTAGATTCCTCCAAGGTGAAGCACAGATTTCAGAGAATCAGGATATTCTACTCTTTTGGGCAGCATCATCTGTGTTTTGAACTAAATTAAGTGGGTTCTACATTGTATCACTGAATGTTACCCTAATTGTTGCACAGTTACTGCATATTTACCGTAAGTGCAAGCAAGTTGGGACAACTTTCAATGAATTTCCACTGCAAAAGACAAAGTGTGTATCTGCAGTCATGCTACTTGCCTAGGTATTGAACAGCATCTTGCAAGTTTGTACTTGTATGGTTAGACTATTCCACGTTTAATCAATAACATGCATGATGAAACTAATAAAAGTTATACAAGTTTGCAAATACCACAAAGAAACCCCAATTTAACTACCTTCAATCAAGCCTATTTACTGTCTATGAATGTGTGAATCGCCTGGTACTTTACCATGGAGTAATAGACCATCATCACTTCTATTGTTTGAATGGTGTGGGTTGGACTGTGAACCACCTCAAGTTATGGTGTGACCCTGAGCATTTAAATGGAACATTGCTAAGCCTGGTTCTTCAGAATGAAAAAGTAATCAACTGGTCATCGGTCAGGGCAAAAAGCTATCCTTTTTTTTCCATTAAAAAACTTCTGGACAACATTGAGTATTTTCATCAAGTATCACAATGAGATTACTTCAAATAGGAGCACTGATTTGCAGCAGATTCATAAGTGCTTCTCTTTGGGGCAGTCTCACCTGTGTGTTGGACTTTTCCATCTTCTGTCAAGTCTTCTGTAGATGTTGGTAGACTCCTAATGAAGAATTTCTACTAAAGCAGGTATCTAATTCTTCCATCATTTTTACTTCTAAGTGAAAATTCAGTAAAGAAGAGAGTTAGCTTGATGGTCACAATTGATACCCTAACAATGGTCCTAACTTGTCTGAATCATTTGGTAAGTGCTTTTTGTTGGGGTAGTTTTAAGTGATTTAAGCGACTGAATGAAAAAAAAAAGACATTGTACCTTTTATGAAGTTACTTATTGTATAATAAGTATGGCTATGGAAGATCATTTGAGCGAGTCATGCATTGTATCGCTGAATGTTACCCTGACTGTAACACATTTACTACATTGGTAATGTAAGTGCAAAGAAGTTGGGGCGACCTTTAGTGACGTTCCACTGCAAAATGAAGTGTTGATATATCTGATTCAACTTTGAATTTTTGTAGGACATTGAGAATTTTCATCAGGAATCACAATGAGATTACTTCAAATAGGAGCACTGATTTGCAACAGATTCATAAGTGCTTCTCTTTGGGGCAGTCTCACTTGTGTGTTGGACATTTCCATCTTCCTTCAATTCTTCTGTAGATGTTGGTAGATTCCCAATGCAGATTTTCTCCAAAAGCTGGTATTGAATTCTTCCATACTTTAGTGATTATTGTAAGTGGAAATCCATTAAAGGAGAGAGTTGGCTTGATGGACACAATTGATACCCTAACAATGGTCCTTACTTGTCTGAATCATTTGGTAAGTGCTATTTGTTGGGGTAGTTTTAAGTGATTTAAGCAACTGAATTAAAACACATTGTAGCTTTTTAGAAATGACTAACTCTATAATAAGTATGTCTAGGAAACATAATTTGAGTGAGGTCTGCCCTGTATCGTTGAATGTCCCCCTAACTGTAACACATTTACTGTGTTGGTAATGTAAGTGCAAACAAGTTGGGGCGACCTTTAGTGACTTTCCACTGCAAAATGAAGTGTATATCAAGTGTATATATCTGATTCAATTATAAAAATTAGTTGAACATTGAGTATCTTCAACAGGAATCACAATGAGATTACTTCAAATAGGAGCACTGATTTGCAGCAGATTCATAAGTGCTTCTGTTTGGGGCAGTCTCATCCTTGTGTCAAGCTTCCTCAACTTCTTTGGCTACTCCAGCTGATCTGTAGATGTTGGAACATGACAACTTTTGAAAATGATCTACAAAAGCTTTCCTTTTATTGGTTGTATATTTTTGGTTTATTGGCAGTCTACTCAGTTTGTGAAACTTCAAAGAAGAAAAGTTAGCAGATTGCAACAATGTCACAGTTGATACCCTAACAGTGGTTCTGACCTGTCTGAATAATTTGGTAAGTGCTATTTGTTGGGGTAGTTTTAGTGATTTTATTCAGCTGAATGAAAAAAAGGACTATTACCTTTGAGAAAACAACTTATACAGAGTCATAATGCTTTCAACAAACAATGGGTTTAGATTCCTCCAAGGTGAAGCACAGATTTCAGAGAATCAGGATATTCTACTCTTTTGGGCAGCATCATCTGTGTTTTGAACTAAATTAAGTGGGTTCTACATTGTATCACTGAATGTTACCCTAATTGTTGCACAGTTGCTGCATATTTACCGTAAGTGCAAGCAAGTTGGGGCAACCTTCAATGAATTTCCACTGCAAAAGACAAAGTGTGGATCTGCAGTCATGCTACTTGCGTAGGAATTGTACAGCATCTTGCAAGTTTGTACTTGTATGGTTAGACTATTCCACATTTAGTCAGTAACATGCATGATGAAACTAATAAAAGTTATACAAGTTTGCAAATACCAGAAAGAAACCCCAGGTTAACTACCTTCAATCAAGGCTAATTACTGTCTATGAATGTGTGAATCGCCTGGTACTTTACCATGGAGTAATAGACCATCATCACTTCTATTGTTTGAATGGTGTGGGTTGGACTGTGAACCACCTCAAGTTATGGTGTGACCCTGAGCATTTAAATGGAACATTGCTAAGCCTGGTTCTTCAGAATGAAAAAGTAATCAACTGGTCATCGGTCAGGGCAAAAAGCTATCCTTTTTTTCCATTAAAAAACTTCTGGACAACATTGAGTATTTTCATCAGGAATCACAATGAGATTACTTCAAATAGGAGCACTGATTTACAGCAGATTCATAAGTGCTTCTCTTTGGGGCAGTCTCACCTGTGTGTTGGACTTTTCCATCTTCTGTCAAGTCTTCTGTAGATGTTGGTAGACTCCTAATGAAGAATTTCTACTAAAGCAGGTATCTAATTCTTCCATCATTTTTACTTCTAAGTGAAAATTCAGTAAGGAAGAGAGTTAGCTTGATGGTCACAATTGATACCCTAACAATGGTCCTAACTTGTCTGAATCATTTGGTAAGTGCTATTTGTTGGGGTAGTTTTAAGTGATTTAAGCGACTGAATGAAAAAAAAAAGACATTGTACCTTTTATGAAGTTACTTATTGTATAATAAGTATAGCTATGGAAGATCATTTGAGCGAGTCATGCATTGTATCGCTGAATGTTACCCTGACTGTAACACATTTACTACATTGGTAATGTAAGTGCAAAGAAGTTGGGGCGACCTTTAGTGACATTCCACTGCAAAATGAAGTGTTGATATATCTGATTCGACTTTGAATTTTTGTAGGACATTGAGTATTTTCATCAGGAATCACAATGAGATTACTTCAAATAGGAGCACTGATTTACAGCAGATTCATAAGTGCTTCTCTTTGGGGCAGTCTCATCCTTGTGTCAAACTTCCTCAATTTATTTGGCTACTCCAGCTGATCTGTAGATGTTGGAACATGACAACTTTTGAAAATGATCTACAAAAGCTTTCATTTTATTTGTTGTATATTTTTGGTTTATTGGCAGTCTACTCAGTTTGTGAAACTTCAAAGAAGAAAAGTTAGCAGATTGCAACAATGTCACAGTTGATACCCTAACAGTGGTTCTGACCTGTCTGAATAATTTGGTAAGTGCTATTTGTTGGGGTAGTTTTAGTGATTTTATTCAGCTGAATGAAAAAAAGGACTATTACCTTTGAGAAAACAACTTATACAGAGTCATAATGCTTTCAACAAACAACGGGTTTAGATTCCTCCAAGGTGAAGCACAGATTTCAGAGAATCAGGATATTCTACTCTTTTGGGCAGCATCATCTGTGTTTTGAACTAAATTAAGTGGGTTCTACATTGTATCACTGAATGTTACCCTAATTGTTGCACAGTTACTGCATATTTACCGTAAGTGCAAGCAAGTTGGGGCAACTTTCAATGAATTTCCACTGCAAAAGACAAAGTGTGTATCTGCAGTCATGCTACTTGCCTAGGTATTGAACAGCATCTTGCAAGTTTGTACTTGTATGGTTAGACTATTCCACGTTTAATCAATAACATGCATGATGAAACTAATAAAAGTTATACAAGTTTGCAAATACCACAAAGAAACCCCAATTTAACTACCTTCAATCAAGCCTATTTACTGTCTATGAATGTGTGAATCGCCTGGTACTTTACCATGGAGTAATAGACCATCATCACTTCTATTGTTTGAATGGTGTGGGTTGGACTGTGAACCACCTCAAGTTATGGTGTGACCCTGAGCATTTAAATGGAACATTGCTAAGCCTGGTTCTTCAGAATGAAAAAGTAATCAACTGGTCATCGGTCAGGGCAAAAAGCTATCCTTTTTTTTCCATTAAAAAACTTCTGGACAACATTGAGTATTTTCATCAAGAATCACAATGAGATTACTTCAAATAGGAGCACTGATTTGCAGCAGATTCATAAGTGCTTCTCTTTGGGGCAGTCTCACCTGTGTGTTGGACTTTTCCATCTTCTGTCAAGTCTTCTGTAGATGTTGGTAGACTCCTAATGAAGAATTTCTACTAAAGCAGGTATCTAATTCTTCCATCATTTTTACTTCTAAGTGAAAATTCAGTAAAGAAGAGAGTTAGCTTGATGGTCACAATTGATACCCTAACAATGGTCCTAACTTGTCTGAATCATTTGGTAAGTGCTATTTGTTGGGGTAGTTTTAAGTGATTTAAGCGACTGAATGAAAAAAAAAAAGACATTGTACCTTTTATGAAGTTACTTATTGTATAATAAGTATGGCTATGGAAGATCATTTGAGCGAGTCATGGATTGTATCGCTGAATGTTACCCTGACTGTAACACATTTACTACATT